>VZTN01007708.1:95799-135923 GCA_013400515.1 Erpornis zantholeuca
CGCCCCCTCCTCCGCCGTCCTCCCCCCCTGCCCCGTGCCCGTCCTGCCGCAAGCAGAGGGTGCGAGCCGGGCGGCAGCCCTGAGCGCAGCCCCTGACGGCTCACACGGGCTGTTTCTTGGGTCTCACTCTTGCTGTGAGCAGCCCAGACCCGGGGTAGCCCCTCCGCCCGTCCTTCTGCCGGCTGTTGTATAGATTCACTCTGGATGAGGTGTAGGCTGCAAAATACTCCGTGATGTGCTCAGAATAAGCTTTCTCAGGGTTTTTTCCTGCATGACTTATACATAATATACATAATTATATGCTGGTATTGTAAGCTTACAATGTGGAAGGATTGATTAGGCGTGACAGCAGCACGTTTTCTTAGATCTTGAGGGATATGGTGATTTTAAAGTAGAACAAAGTAAATACATACAATATAAAGTTTACGGGTTTTTGGAAAGATTTGTTTGCCTTCTAAAACTACTATTTAGAAAAGGGATTTTTTTTCTCTCTGAAAAATGGCTGTGCATGCCTCCTCCTGCTTTTTAAAATGATAGGTTTATTCCACTGCACGAATCGCCAGCGAGAGCTGAGCAAAGTGCCTTCTCCAAGGTGATGAAGGTTTCTCGCCCTGTGCGCAGAGCCCCCCGCTCCCATTGTCTTGAGAGGGATTGGGAGGCAATTTACACGTTGGAAGGAACTCTCAGTACCTTCCAGGGTAAGGTCCCCAAACTGTTCAATAGATTTCAAGAAATGAGTGAATGGAAGAGTGATCTTCCTCCCAATTACATTTTACAATACGGATAATGCTGCTAAAGCAGGCTATCAAATTCTCAGACCAGCAAACTGTGGCAAAATGGTCTTGCAATATAATAAATCTGCTACACATTCTTGAAATGCTCCTCTTTTCTTCATTTTGCTCAGTTCAGATATACACTGTGTTACTGTGTGATACCACAGTGCTACTGTTTTGCTGCCGCTGCCTGAGTTTTCGTTCTATTTGTACGAATATGATGGTTACTTTTAAAGAGAGGTTAATAGGTTAATGTGTCACTGGCGTTAGCGGCTTACCCATCAGAGACATGTGGGTCATTAGACCATGGCATGAGCATAAATCAGTGAGATTAAATATGGAGGGCTGCTGAAATGTATGAGGAAGTTTCTAAGATGATGTGGAGCACAGGGATATCATTATTTAGAAACCGCCACAGAAAGAGGGCTTTCCAGCCTGGAATTAGAAAACCGTATGCTATATTGAAGGCATTCAGCATGATTTGGTTCTACTAAAAATAGGCACAAGCAAATGTATGTGCTATATACATACTTGTGGCAGGCACTCTTTTCAGGGTAACTCCAAAAATATGGAAGGAAAATTTCATTGTAAAAGGCAGTAGTAAGATTCTGCTGTGTGTTAACTGTTTCATGCAAAATGGCAGGGTTTCAGTACTCAGTTTTATTTTGAAAGAACTAACATCAACACACAATATCTGGGTCAGATTTTCCCCTCACTTACCTTTGCACAGCTTCATTAACTTTTACTGAAGGAGCTAGTCCCTGAAAAGGATGAGTTTCCTGTATTTACACGTGGGGCCAGATGTTGGCATTAGCGCCCTACTCAGTGGACTGCTACCAAGTACTTTGCTGTTTATACCGAAAGTTAAACTTGAGAACACTGTGACTACTTCTTCAAATGACTGGACTCTCTAAATCACTTTCCATATTCAAAGAAGCAAAATGCTTCTTCTTTCTTCTGCTGTTTTTCAAGTTTAATATGTGCATCAGTCTGACATGCTGCCCTAACAGGTTTTAGCTCTTCTTGAGATGGTTCCTGGGCTTGTAACATTTTATAATCATTAGATGATGTAGCTACCTTTATTTATTTGTTATTTCTTTTCAGAAATGCTGACGTCCTCTCCTTTATTGCTACAGAATATGCTGCTTAAGAAAGACTTTGCTGTAACAAAAGAACGTTGCAAGGTGGAGGACACGGGCAGACAACATGAATGTTAAGATGGCTTTTTCAGCCTTGATTCTGCTGCTTTGGCACATGCATTGTAGCTTGGTCTTTTGTTAAATTATCATATAATTGCATCATCCCTGACCAGGAGAAGAACATATGATAAAGAGATTAGAGCAGGAAATAGACAGTTAAGACGTATCTGGAGTTAATTGACAATGTGGACTTGTGTGTGCTTGTTCATCTGTCAATCTATACTTTGCTAAGCTAATGAAATAAAATAACCCTGTTTAACCCAGAATGGGGTAAAACCAAAATAGGTATTTCTTTTTGGAGAAAAGAATCCTAGGTTGGTGTTTTGGAGACGTTATGTTATTCCCAGCACTACCTGTAGTTTTCTTCTGTAACATTCCCGATACTCCCTGACTGTCTGTGAGCCAGTGGTGGGATGCTTGCTGCTGTGCTCAGGCTCAGCTTAGTAAGGGCTGTGAACTACAGGGGGTTACAGAGCATTCCATGTCTAAAGGTAAGTGCAACATGTAGTTACTTCCTGAGCTCCTACTCCGATGGTGCTCTCCTGAGACACAAGCTGCGCATGGGCATTGTCAGCTTCAGTTTTAGTCCAGTTGAATCTCCGGTGTGAGATATGCTCTGGTCACCTGTTTGACCATAACTGACCAAACACTGCAGATTTTGGTGGAAGGTACACAGACTCAACGAGGGATATTGCTCAGTGCACTGGTATGGATGCGTGCCCCCGGAATTTTAATTAACAGGGATATCTTTGTGCTGGTAAGCCTTTCAGTGTGCAGTTCCTTCATGTTGATAAAATATTCTTGCTAGGACGATTCTATGCACCACCTATGAGCCCCACAGACTGTGTGCTACCCCTGCTTTTCTTAAGATCTCTCTTAGGTGAAGTGAATAAAGATGAAGTTGTTTCAGGATAGCTTATTGAGGATTGAATGAGCAAGATGAGATCCTGTTTAAATGCAAATATAGTGCATTTGTTTCCATTACTTTCTTAGATGCCTTCAAGTCTGTCCTCCATATCCTGTAGGAAGGATCCCCCAGGTTTACTATTGTTGGACGCCTATTGTGTATGAGCTGCTGTAGCTGTTTTTCCTTAGGATAAGATGGGGTCTAAAGCTACTCACATATGGTATGTCTACACTTGAGATGAAGCCTTAAGTTTATTAGTGAGCTGGCCAAAATGATTTTTATGTGCACGCTTTCTCACTCCACACTATTGCATTGTCTGAAGCTTGGATCCAGTCTGTCCCCAGTGTAACAAGGGAGAGTGAACACAGGCTCCCTTGGCCCAGTCCACGTGGCAGATGTGAACGTGGATTTTGGAGGATATAAACCTCAGGCACTGCTGGTCTCTGGAGCTCAGCCGTGGTTTCTGCCTGGGCTCAGTGGGGACTCTCTGAACCAGAATGAGATGTGGCCTCAAGACTGGCTTTCATCTGTGCTTATCAGCTAGAACAGACGTACCCTTTGTTCTTTTTACTCAAATTAAGTGGATGGGGGGTTTTGTTTGGTATATCATTCTAAGTTACATGGGGAAAAACCAATTTGTGCTAAAAGATATGCAGCCATGTTGGTGAGAACGTAAGAGGAAGGGATGGAAAAGAGATACAGATTCAGGTAAATCATTGTATTTTTAAAATTACATGTCTTTTTATGTTTGCATAGATACACTTGATCTAGATGGGACTAGAATAATTGGTTATCTAAGATGCTATGAGTTATGTTCCTGTAAATGAATTATAAGAGTCGAGCCAAATAAAATGTGATGTATGTTTGTGCCAATCGAACTTCTGAAGTAAATGATCTAAACTCAGTCAGGTTACATATCACTTTGAGAAACTATCATAAGGCATGCATATAAATCAACTATAAATAAAAATTAAAACAATTATTAAAAAGAGAAATTAGAACTCAGACAGTAGCATGTACATATTTGTTTCGCTTTAGTGTAATTGCCTAGACATGAAATGTCCTTGCAGTACAGATTCTTATGCTGATTAAAGAGCCAAAAGGTAATTAAAGTAGAATTGAAAGTGTCAGAAAAGCAGAAAATCATCTTGTAACAGGTGTCAGTCCATCATTGTCACTTCTGGGAACTGGTAGCGTGATGGAGCAATTGAGGCTTGACTGAGGGGATTAGATTGAGTCTAATTTCTTTATTGGTTTTTTGAATAGAGGGGAAAAGAATCTGTGTTTGTTGTGGAAAATACTGCTAAGGAAACATTCTTTCTGTACCAAGATCTCTCTGATAATTCCTATTAAGGGGAAAACAAGAAGTCTGGTCCTTTTCTTCCTGTTGATGTAAGGATAAATATTTTATAGTTATATCTTGTCAGTTTTCTTCTAGAGTTGACAGTAGACTGGGAAAAGAAGAGAGTTAATGTTTACTTGGACTTGAAAAAAAAAGACACTGTGGCCAAGAGCTTTGGGTAGAGAGGTACAAATGCAGAGAATCCCACTGATACTGACAGGAAGCTGTACCCCTTTCCTATAAAGAGATTATCAGATTCCACCACTGATCCATCAACTGAAAGCACTTGTGGCTTTTCCAGCCTGTGGTCAGACTTTGGCGAGTGTCCACAAAGCAGAGAGTGGCAATAGTTCCCAGGATAACAGTAGGTATAACATTGGTGGAAGGAAAAATGCTGAGCACCAGGGATGTTGAAAAGGGTTTAGTCCTCTGACTCAAGACTGCTGCATGTCCTCCTCCAAAAATCTTTACAGATGCTGTGGAACCAGAGGGGAGATAGAGGACACGTGGGTATTGAGGTGGAAGCCTGTCTTTTTCTAAACTGGCTGTAATATTCAGTAGAACCAAAGATCAAGGACAGTCTTTATAGTTTTATATCTTTTTTAGTTTTAAAAAGTTGTTCTATCCCCAAAATAGCTTTAGATAACAAGAAAATTATAATTAAATACTATGCTGTAAAATAAATAGTCCCTTCTAATTGTTGTAGTTTATTCCTAGCTCATCTTGAAATTCTAAAAATTTAGAAATATGGAGAAATAGAGGAAGAAAAAGAGAGAGTGTGAGAGAGTGGAGCTGTATTTTGCGGAACTCCTGTGTTAGAAAGAGCTTTTTTCACTGAATCAGTTGACAATAAATTTTATTTTATGAAACCATTTTTTGCCAAAATGGGTCTTCTTTGTATGATATTTTTCTTCCACAAAAGGTTAAGAAGTTACAGAAAAAATCTGATTAGAAGTAAGTTCAGCAGTCGAAACTGTGATCTGATGAAATTAAAGTTTCCTGGAGAACCAGAAATCTGTTTACTTGTCTTGATGAACAGCTACAATGTATCTTTGGTTCTAATTTAGTTCACAGATGGCTTCAAGGGGATGTGAAAGCAGAATTATTTAATCTTGTACTATTAGGACAGTATCTAGTGGTGCCATTAGTGGAGCCATTAAGTATGTGGGATTTATGGGTCATATGCTCTACTATTTATTTGTTTGTTTATTTTAAAAGAGAAAAATTTCCAGGTCTTTTCTTCTCTTCGAGACTCTTGCCAAGGAGCTTCTGTGTTGTGTGGAGCAAGATGCCAGTGCAAGAGTACTTGGAAGACTCCTGTTCTCTCTGACCCGGTTACATCCCCAGACCTGGCTGGCTGGGAGCTGGTAGACAGATCAGGTTCTGCATGCATTTGCATATCTATTGATGTGAATTTCTCCATTTAGGAGAGCAATTTAATGTTGCACTGATATGAGTGTTCCATTTCTAAGTTGCTCTAAAACTGCCTCATTGGTCAAAGTGCGGTTTGTGAGGAGGCAGTGTTTGACTAGAAAATCGGATTTATTTTAGGATAATTTAAATTCTCATTATAGTATTTCTAAGGACTGAAAAGGCAGGACTTTTTGATAATAGATTATGTGTTACAGTAATAGTGTTTAAAGGATCTGGTTTAGAATAAAATTAAACCCTTGTAATACCTCTCTTTTGATTTTGTATTATAAAAATAAATTCAGTTGCAGTTACAGTCTTGAAACACCCACATTATATAACCATGATCAAGCTCGCAGGATCCTCATCCATGGCTCAAAAAGAGTGTTAATTAAGACCAGCAGGAAAACATGTGAAAATTAAAGGGAAGAAAATCTGGAACAAGACAAAACTGTCAGTAATTTTTCTGAAGTTATCTGACTTGTCTTGGTAGCTGCTGGGTCCTCTCCACCTTTTTCTACCAGGCTGAGACCTCGGCATACTCCTACGTATCTTAAATAGGTGCAAAATTCTCTGTACTTTTGTAGGATGCATAGAGCATCTTCTGGGGTGCAGCCAAAGAAGAGAATAGGTACAATGTCGACAAACAGACAAAAGGGTGTTCAGGACATGAAATTGTTCTTCTCAGGTCTTGTCTGGAAGCCAAAACCTCCTGAAATCTGGCTCTGCCTGGCCACAAAGCTGTAGGCAGCCTCATTCCAGTTGCCTGGCATGCTGGCAGGCAACAGCCGTGTTCCTCAAGGAAAGGCCCTGGGGCATCTCCCGCGCCTCACACCAGTCTCATGGGATCCATGTGGAAGCAGATGGGGCAAATGGGGGTGGTCAGGCAAGCCAGAGAGTTGGATCTGTGCAAACTCTGGTTAGCATCTCCTTGATCACCATAGCGTGTTTGAGGTGAACACAAAATGCACATCTTTAGGGGCTCCAATTACTTTATCCCAGATCCAGCCTTGACTGTTTCCCAGACTGACACATTTCTACCCAGCTTCAGGAGTCTCACACATGCCAGACTTCACCTGTGGCTGACAAAAAAATGCTGCTTTAGTGAGCATTTTAAGCAGTCCCAGTTACTGAGTGATGAGAGCACTGCAGGCAGTGAGGGAAGAAGGGACACAGCCCCCATGAAAACTGTGCTGTCACATCTGCTTGTCTATGGCTGTAGGAAACCTCCCATAAACACACATATTTCAGCAGTGGGTGACAAAGGGTCCTGTTGCTTAAGCCTGAAGTGTCTGGAGGCGTTAGTTGTGCCTCACAAGAGTTTTACTTGCTTTCTTTCCTACTCAGAGACACTTCACCTATGACTACAAAGAATGAGTGTTTGGATAAACATTATTTGCAGAAGTGGCTATATTTCCTCTAAAATTTTAAACTGAACAAGAATCTCAACAAAAGCAACACAAAAGCTTGAGACAGATAGTTAAAAATGTTTGTGTATGTGCAGAAAATGTCCAGAATAGTTTAGGCATTGAAAATGAATGAGTGCTTTTTAAAATGCAGGTTTTAATCCTTAAGGGTGTCCATAAAACACATGAACAAGTTATAAAGTCTTTAGCTGGTTGGTGGAGACAGATATTTCCATAGAGAGTTTGATAAAAAATTGTGTCTGGATAGAAGTTTTGTTGCTTTAAAAATTCAGGGAAGCATTGATCTAATGAAATGTTTACATTTTGCTAATTAGTATTGACTCTGATTGTGTGCTGCCTCTGCCTGATCCCTCTGTGAGAGACAGAGGTCAGTGTGTTGAGCCAAATGCATTCTCCAGGGCAGCAAAGAGCAGCAAAAAACCCTTAGACTAAAGCAAGGGATGCCCTGCCCCCTCCCCGAGCGATACTGCCATGTGCAGTGGGCAGATGAGCCTGAAGCACCGCGTCTCTGCCGCGGCTTTTTCTTCGTCTTCCTTTTCACCTCTCCCGGAGTTTTTCCGAGACAATTCTGTGAGGCAGAGTTCTTTTTCACTGTCTTGATTGGAAGTATAATTTTATGGAAGTATCATTTCAGGGTTATAAAAGTGAAAATAAAACAGGCAGGCTCCTGTTGAGGTTATAGAATTGTTTTCTCGTATAAAACATGGGTTGGGAAGGCAATTTATTTCATTGTATTTCTTTGTTTTAACTGCAAAGGATGTCCTTTTCTTCACTTGTGCAGGTGTTTACAACTACAAAGGATGTCTTCGTGAAAATAGTTAAATATGTTTGAAATGTGTAAAATTGGTTCTCTGCTGTAAGAAATACTCTTTTTCATGTGAGAAACAAGTGGCTATAGTAGGAATGAAACAAAAATTTTGGCTAGAACACAAAGAAGAGATACCTACTTTGTGGTGGTGTTTTGTTTTGTTTTGGTTTTTGTTAACAAGAAGAGGTTTATTGTTATCTCAATGCTCTTTGTTAAAACCTGTGTCTGCAATATGGAACAGTTATCCAGGTGAGAGAACACAACCTCCACATTTGCAAGTGATATTCCTGATGCTGACTGAACAAACAAAGAGGATCACTGGAACCAGGCTCTGAATTTGAGTGTTTTGGATGATTTATCTACCAGATGGTAAATGCAGTCCAATGTAAAAAATTAGTCTGGGAGCAGGGAATCAATCATTCAGCACACTGATCAGCAAAGGGATTTGGGTGTTATAGCAGAAAAATTAATGAGCTGGCAATCCACTGCAGAGCAGCATTAAAACAAAAGATACTACACTGTAATAAAAGAGTCCTCACCCAGAAGACAAAAGAGATGAACATCCTGGTTTATTAGATACTTGATAAACCTAATCTAAAGCAGTGTATTATATACCAACCCCCTTATATTATTCAAACATAATGACTCAAAAATTCAGTGTCAAAATCTGGAGATCAGAGTTAATTTAGAAAAGTGAAGTTTTTCACTGCTTTCACAATTCTTTCCCAAATACATAGGCTTTTCTGTCATGGGAATTATTAACTAGTATTCTGTATTATGCCAATAGATACTTCTGTGCTATTTAAAGTCACCCTACAGTGCATTCAGAATTACTTAGTGGAAGATTTTAAGATACCAGTACTAGCTTTATGCCATAATTACATCTTTCTTTAAAAGTCTTGAAAATGTGTCCTTAGCCTCTTTCAGTTACTCAGGCTACAAGAGATTAGCATAGTTTTACCACCAGAAGCTCTTCATGACTTTTCTCTGATTTTCCTTGTGAAGCATTGAATCTCTGTCTAGACAAGACTAAGAAGAGGTGGCTTCTGTGCTCATTTTCCACTTTAAGGTTTGTGGTTTTTTTTGGTTTTGGTGGGGTTTTTTGGTGGGTTTTTTTGTTTGTTTGTTTGTTTGTTTTAATTGTAAGAATTAGGTTCTGGATAGGCTTTTTGGGAGATAATTATAATGTACAGGCTGCTTCTGCAGGGAGGACAGGCAGCAGCAAGGTCTGGCTGTGCTGGTGTGGGCCCACTTGACACAGGTGGAAAATCTCTGTCTGTGGGTTCCCTCTCCAGCCTAAGGGATCAATTCATTTCTGTAACTGCAGGAAACTGAAAGAAATATGTTGGAAAATATCTCTTTTCTATTGTGGAAAGCAACCTGAACCTGCTGTTGTGTGTCGTCTGTGAGTAAATGCTTTTATTTCTGAAAAGAGCCAAGGAGAAAGGAGACCTTTATGCCACATTGTTCTCCAGTTTTGTCCTTTTCTTACTTGGTTTGTTTTTTTTTCTTGGGGATGAGGATTGGTAGGTTGGTTTTCATTATTTTAGTATTTCTGCATGAATCACTTATAAAAAAAGATTTCTACAGACAGGGGAAGGGAGCTGATGGTCTAACTGCCTAGACAGCAGAGCAAAGCCCACTACCTAAGGAGTTTCCCTAGAATTGCTGACCACTGATTAAAATCAACAGGAGCTCCCAGATCGTGGTCCCTGTGAAAACTAGATTTCTCTAGGTACAGAGTAAGGAGTAAGAACCTGTAAATTTTAGTCTCATACAGCTCTACAGGTTGGAGGTGTAGAAACAGTGATATTCCATTGGCTTGCAGCCAAAGCTGTACCAAAGTCATGGGCACAATTACCTACATTTCTCCAAGCCACACTGACTTATATCCAGTTTAGCCTGTATTTACATGTGAACTACATCTCAGACAGTGTGTACCCCAAGACTGAAAATGGCCTTTTATTCCATCTCAGAGGTGTGGGTGTGAGACAAAGGGCAGAATTCAGTCACGTGCATATTTACCTGTTTGTTGCTTGGTTGGTTTTTTCCTGCTGTATTTATATGAAGATTTCTGCTGGCTAAATTTTTTTCTGCCATTTTGGGTGTACACAACACTGTTAAAGACAGCTGACTGAGGCTGTGAGCTGAGCGTGGCTGTGGCCCTGCATTCAAAGAGAAAATGCAGATTAAATTCAGATTAGCGGCGACACAAAGTCTCTCAGTGCCCCAGCAGTGAGAGGATGCAGAGCAGGGATGATAACATGTCTGGTGCTCCTCCTCACCCCATCTCCCTGGCCTGACTGGCCGGACCTGGGGGGAAGACAGGGTACTGCTCCTTCCTCACTTGGCCAGCTGTCCGAGCACCTGGCAAAGTCAAGGTGTCCTTTGCAGCATCTGGGCGAGGGCGAAATGACAGCAACAAGTCAAAGTTCCCCGATTCTCTGCTGCCCACCAGGTAATAGCGGCTAATTTATGGCAATTAGGAAGCCTCCCTCTAGAGCTGTAAGCTGACACCAGGCGTATTTTGGCAGAGTGTCCACTAGATGTGCTCCCTGGCCCCGGAGCCGCCGGGAAGACAACTCGTGAGCTCTCTAATCCAGCATTACATTTGCCGAGGGAATCCCCAGCAGGCAACCGTGAATAATTTCCACCTGCTTCAGACTGCGTGAGTGGCATGATGGGAACAGGGAGAGAGGGATGAATATGTTGAAGAAGAGGTGGCCTCCTGTCTGTCCCTTAAATAAGGCTTGTTTCTGACTCTGAAATGCTGGGCATCACAGGTTCAGTGGCTTTGTCCAGGTTGCTCGGTGGGGTGGGCTGCAGAGACGCCGTCAGCTCCGAGCCAGCAGGAGTTCCACCAGTTCTCCACAAACCTGGTGGCTCTTCCAGCCCTGTGCCAGCCATCGTTGCCAGAGGTGATGAAACGGGAAAACATTCCTTGCTCTATGGATGCCATTCTGTAGCCCAGCTATATACTCCCAGCCCCTGAAAATCTTTTCCAGGCTGTCAAAGGGGCTTAGCAGGAGCTCTGGGAATTGTGTTTCAGTATGGATAAGTGAGCAGGCAGGGAGGAATTATTAGCTATAGATTTATTTGACAAGAATGCGTACAGGAGAAAAATGTTATTTCAGTAAGCTGAGCAGTGATTTGGTTTTTTGAAACGTAATAGAGTTGTTAAAGTTTGAAAGGAAGGGAGCTGGCTGCTCAGGTTCTTCCTGGCTTCTGTAACTTACTGGAATTACCAGAACTCATTAAGAAACCTAAACGATCAACCAGGGGCTTGTTTGTTTGTTTTCTCCCTGTGACTTTTATGTGGCTTGTTATTTTGTTTCTTTTCCAGTGGTTTTCTGACTGTTTAATTACAGTTTTCAGAACTAGCCCTAAATAGCATAGTGTATGGGTGCTCAGAGAAGGGGAGTTTCTGCAAACCTAATTGTGCTCCAACACCATTCATACTGCTAATGTTTCAGGGATATTACCCAGGAGTTAATTTATTTCCTTTTTCTGTATACAGAATAGGAGTCTAATATTATTTTACAAAAGCTTGTGTATCATAAGAATGCATCACAATGATTTTTTAATTTATAGATCTGCTAAAGGATTTTTAATGAGTGTGAACTGCAAGAGGAAACTGAGGTTTTCCTATTAATTTGGAAACTGCAAGATTTAACTGTTATGTTTTAATCTCTTACATGGAGAATACCATTCCAATAATTCTCTTGTTGGAATGAACTTCTATTTAGTATTCTAAAAATGAAAAGGCACTGAGTCCTTTGAAATCAGTAACCACTCGAGATATTTTTATAAATTCGTGATTTTTTTAAATTTTTTTTTTTAATAGTAAAGGTTAGGAGCAGCATAGGCTGTTTGGGAGATGACATGATGTGCAGGCTGCTTCTGCAGGGAGGAAGGGCAGCAGCAAGGTCTGGCTGTGCTGCCATATTGTCCATTTGTGCCATATGCCATATTGTCCTCCGATTTTTTTGATGTAGACTGGCAGGGTCTGTGGTATATTTCCCTCTAATTAAGTTTGGAAGGGTATCCCTGTTGTTTCCTTTTTGAAAATGTCTGGAGCTTTAGAACATGCAGTGTTGGCACTAAGATCTCTCAGACCCCAAATAACTGCAACAGCCTTTAATTTTTTGTTGTTGTTGTTGGATAACTCACCATGTTAGGTAAGATGTTGTTTCATTTCCTATATCTAGTTAAGTTCTGCAACTTACAAATAGCTATTTCTTTCTGTTCCTGTAAATAGAACATTCCCACAAAAGGGCTGTCATATATGCTGACTGTCATGCTGACAGTGTGACATCCCCAAGGCTGGGGGAGATCTGCCATGGCACTGAGCCTCCTTGGTCACTGTTTCTGCACTCAGGCCTGCGTCCCATTTCTTAGCTACTTACTATTTTCTTAACTCTGTCCTACCAAAGGAATTAAAAATCTTGTTTAGAAATGCATTAAAGAGAACAGATATTAGGGACATTTTTGTAAATACCTTTGCAATAAATTTGCTGTTAAAATTTCTGTGTTCAGGAATTTCCACCTCAGCAACATAATCGATAACTTTTTTGGATATGTTTTCAAACATCTCTGAAACTTACACATGGGCCAGACTGAAAATTGCTTTACACTTTTTTTTTTGTTTGTTTGTTAATTAGACTTAATTCTGGGCAAAAACTTGGATTTTAGGAATATAGTGGATTAGGGTACTTAGATTTTTTAACAAGAACTTGATATATTCAATGAACAGCTTCCACTGCTGTGAATTATTACATTCCTGCTTCAATTGCTTTGAGGAAAAAAAGTATCCAGATGATGAGAAATGCCCAATTAGTGAACATGTCTGGAAAATCTGATTTGAGAAACTTGTCTTGCATTGCACAAGAACATAAAAATTACATTTGCTCAAATAACATTAATTCAGGAATCTTCTTGTTTCTGAGCACTTGATTTGCACTTTTATTATGGCTTTTCTTAACACAAGTTTCTTCAGAGAAAATCAAAAGAGATCAAAACTAACAACTAGGGAAAATACAGATATTTCTATGGATGGACTGATTTTTAAGTGGCTGTGAGAATGGCTAAAACCATTAAATCCTGGCAGAGACCTCTCAGTTGAATTAATGGCATAATGGGTACCACTGAAAGAAGTTCTCTATCAGTCAGCTACCTGAAAAACATACATGGAATTTTTCCACATATTACTGGAAAGCAAAGACCTAGCAACCCTGGGCTCTCTCTCCAGGCCTGGGATCCCATGTTTTCCAGTGGCTTTTATCCATCCTTGACTCTTCCACTCTGTGATCCCTCTCCTCTGGCTTTCCTGTGCTCTTCTTTCCACCAATGCTGTACCTGCCAGGTCTCTTTCCTTCACAACCAGTTCTCAGCTTTTTACTCAGACTCTCGGTCAAGGAGACCACTGAGATCATATGAATACGACAAGTATGACAGATACACAAGTTTTCCAGCACTGATTTGTGGGGCTGAAGCCAGAGCTCACCTGGGACATCATGAAAGAAGAGTGCATGAAAGGTGGAGCCTGTGACCAATTTTGCTGGTGGCGTATAACAGATAAACCTCTTACAGCAGCTTAAAACTTCAGGTGGATTTGGATGTATTTTTCACATAGCAGAATAAAATGGTCTGAGCCTTGGAAATCATACCTCCTTCACGGCACCTCGTATCTCAGCTCCTGAATGCAAACATTCTCAAACACAATAACACAATAGCCACAATTTAGTTACTTAGAGAAAACCCAGACAATTGAACAAAACACTGTAAGTGCCCCAGCTTTATTCTTAAACACTACACAGCTGGAAATTTTTTATGAAAACAATGAGCCTGCATGCTATGAGCAACTTCAAACTTGATCTTATGATGGAAAATGTTATACACCATTAACTAAAAATACAGTTCCCAGCTCTGTGTATTATTGCAACTTTAGAGTTGAAAGTTTAGAAAGTTGCATTAAAATCAAAGAACTCCACATTTGCTTGAGAAGCTGTTCAGAAAATGCCAACATTTTGGACTGTCAAACTCCTTTTCTCCAATAAGTGAAATACTCTCATTTTCATGGGCATGTTTCTGAGATTCTTTCACACCTTATCCTATAGCTTTTTTTTCCCCCAGGGTCAGTAATACTAACTTATTTCTTGCTATGAAAGGGAAAATAATAGAAGTGAAACAAGTATTTATTCTATATATCTTAGAAGCATCGCTGAATAATATTGTTAGATGACACTGGAAAAACTTTTGCAGAGCAGGAAGGGAAAGTTGTAGTTTAGTTTTGGGAAGGGGGTTCATTTTCGGTTTTTAAACGTGACACAAATCCCACTTTTAAGAATGCTTTTATGAGAGAGAGTATTGAAGGTTGACCTTGCCAAGGGTTTTACCTACTTCAGCCTTCAATGCACCCTGCTCTCAAATGGCTCACCTTGATGAAAAGTGCAGCAAAAAGTGGATATTTTCTTTTCTTAATGTTATTTCTTGGTTTTTAGTGTCACCATCCCGGAAGGTGTTCAAGAAATGACTGAACATGGCACTTAGTGCCAAGGTCTAGTTGACAAGCTGGAGATTGGTTGAACATTGGACTTGATGATCTTGGAGGCCTTTTCCAACCTAAATGATTCTGTGATTTTGTGATTCTGTGCTTTTGTGATTCTGTGACAAGTACTAGATGTGACAGGACTGTGAGGTGGAGAGCAGGAAGGGATTCCAAGGAGATAAGAATCCTTGTCTGTGTTGCCGCCAGCAAGCTGCCTGCAAACTGTACTCTTGCTCCACCTGGAGAAAGTCCTGGAGCAGGAATGCCAATGTTTCACTGCCCAGCTGGTGAGGCAACATTAACTCCAGAGGTCAACCAGATAGGAAGATAAGACCTTTAGGAAAAAGTTTTTACCTCTTTGCTTAGCTAGAGGCACATACATGTATTTCACATATGGATAACTTTTGAGTGGGTTCTTGGTATTTCTCCATGAACTCGCACCCCTTAGTGAAACTTGAATGTCTCCATAACTTGAAAAGACTTCACTACAGCCATAAATGTCTCACGGCATAGATTTTCACCACAACAGTGAAATAATGAATTTTAGTATTTCTCTTTCTGCAAAATGGGCAGAAATCTTGTGGAATAAAGAAGCCTGTCATAAAGAAAGAGTTTGTTTGCTTTTTTAGAGCCTTACATAGCCAGCATAGAAGCACTGCTTATGATTAATTTTCTTGTTTAATTTGCCTTGTTCTTCATGTTACACTTCACTAAATATATTTACTTTTATTCCTGCTATCCACATGACAAAGTCTATCTGCATGAAAGGAATTTTAACTGCAAGAAAGGTTTTATAGACACTAAGTGAAACAGCAAAAGATGAGACAGGAATCTAATGCAAGATGTTAAGCACTGTCATTCCCAAAATTGAGGAGAAATTAAAGTTTTTATTCCACTAAAAAATGTGAAATCTGTAAAGTAATATGGTAGCATAATGGGAAGCATCTCTTCATGGGCTTATGTAGTTATTGCAAGTTAAGAGCAGTTGCATGTTTGGCTAACAAAATATGGGGAATACATTTTCATTAAATGTCAGCAGTAATGCAGTCACAAGAACAACAATATACATAAGCCTCACAGAGCTATTAGATTTGCTGTATTTTCTAGGAGGAGCAAAAACAAGCAAAGAAAACAAGACACAGCTATAGGGGGGAAAAAAACCCACATGATTTCTTAAACCAAGAAAGCATGGCAGCTAAGAAAGAAGAGCAACTCAGTTCACTTTGAATGGCAAAAAAAAAAAAATCAACCCCAAACAAACCAGAACATAAGCCTTTTAACTCAGAGGAATACACAGTTTCCAAGTTCACATCTCTGGAAACACACTTGGTGGGAAATTTTAATCATCTAATCAAACAAGTAATAGAAACATTAATGATTTTTAACCTGCTCAAACTCAATGTCTCTTGGGGTCTGCTTCATCACCTGAGCTTACAAGATCTGCATCTGTCAGCTTGGCTCACGAGCACAAACTCCAAGGAAAAAAGGCTGTTTCTAAAAGAGCTGTGTGAACCCTCTCCACTCTAGCAAGAGATGATTTGAAACAGTGCATAACATATGCAGGTTTGTTTCTTTTTTCCCTTTGTGTTTATGGAAGCAGCCTTTCCAGGCACTGGACAGTAGGGAAACTGAGGACATGGTGTCTGGTCCATCCATCTGCTCCTGCCCTTCTTTGCAAACTGATGTGTCTTGTGTGTTTGCCCATAGTGACTTCTGTCTCAGCACAGGCTGTGGATAAAGGTATTCAAGGGTACATGTCCCTGCTGTTTCTGGCCACCCATAGCACCTCACGCCATTGATCCACTACCTTTTGAGCCTGACAGTCCAGTCAGTCTACAGCCAGTGGATCCATTCTACCTGTATTTCCTTAGTCTAAAAGGGGAGATAGTATCACAAGTCTGAATACATTGCACCTCCACTGCTCTTCCTTCAGACTGTTCCTTCATGGAAGAGAGTGAGGGAGTCAAGCATGATTTTCCCTTGAAAAATCCATTCTGGCTTCTCCTGCTAGTCATCTTCTCCTGTCTTCAGAGATGGATTACAAGAGGATGTTCACCTGGGGCTGAGGTGAGGCTGACCCACTAATTATTCCCTGGGTGCCCTCCATTACATTGCTTGCCCTTCCATAAAGATGGGAATAATGTTAGCCTTTTCCTTGTCATCAGGGAGCTTGCCCTCTGACTTTAATTTCTCACAGCTGATTGACAACAGCTTCACAATCACATCAGTCAGCTCTGTCAGATTCTTGGTGTAACCTGGCCTGGTGGATCTGAACATACCTGGTTTCCTCTAAGTAGTCTCTAACTTATTGCTGCTTTGCTGTTGCCTGGCCCTGTGTGTTCTGAATGGGGTTGATATTTGCTGGGACTTGGGAGCAGGCTTTGTCTATGAAGACTTGTAAGAAAGGACACTGAGTGGTTCAGCCTCTTCTTTGATGGCTGTTACTTGTCTCTTCCCCATTCATCAGCAGACTCACATCTTTCCTGACCTTCCTCTTGCGAATAGCATTCTGGTAGAATAGTTTCTTTTTAACCTTAATGTCCCTTGCTAGCTCCAGCTGGGCTTTTGCCTTCCTGTTTTTGTGCCAGAGTGCCCGGGCAATGCTTTTGTTCTCCTCCTGTCTTGCCTATCTTTATTTACATTTGTGTGCTCCCTTTTTGTATTTTCAATTCATTAAGGCTCTTTTTAGCCAAGCGGGCATGCTGCCAGAAAGGTGAAGTCAAGACAGGGAACAGTCAGAGCCACATAAAGGTGCACTTGTGAGAAATACAGCGGGTGAACAACTTCTCTAAAGGCGATAGATTTAGGCTGATGAGGGCAAGGACTTCAAAATAAGACATAAGCCTGTCTTTGTCCAAGAGGAGGACATTGATTGAAAGGAGATGAGGGTGAGTGAAATGTCAGCCTGCTTGTCCTGCTTTTCAGTAAATTTTTCATTTCACGCTAAACTTCATATTACTGCAGCCACATTGCTACCAAGCCAGCTGTGCACAATTCACTGTGTGGAGTCAAAAGTGGACAGGGCAGCAGGAAAGTAATGAAAGCAGAGAGCTTTCCTAGGAAAAGGAATAGTTGCGTGTGTCAGTGTAGGCACTGCTGAAGGTCAGCATGTAAGGTGAGATGGAGAGGGCAATTGGCTGGGTGTCAGAAAAGGTGTGGCAGAATGGCAGGTGAGGAAAGCTGCTCCTCAGAGAAAAGGAATTTGAAGAATAAAAGATCAGAAGGAAGAGTTCATTATTAAGTCTGGATCAAAGGACTGAGACAGGATAAAACAAGCAAAAAAGTAAGGTCTTCAGTCAGAAGTGAACAAAGATTAAAATTGCTTTAGTTCAAGGTAAATGCTGAAGAAAGAGGGAGAGGCAAATGTAAGGACAGGAGGAATAGGAACAACAGAATTTGGAGACATTAGCCTGGAAAAAATGTAAAAATCTTGCTGGCCTCAAACAAAAAAGAAAGCATGGGGTGAAAACAGGAACTCCTCCTGGCCATTAGGGAGCAAAACTGGATGGCTGGGAGACAAGAGGCAGTGGGTGGCTGTGGGGAATGAGGCAGTGAGGAGGGGACAGCACCAGGACCTGGGCAGGCGAGGTCATGGGCAGCACCCACGGTGTTGGACAAGAAACTGGAAAAAGGGTGTTAAAAGAGGAAGAAGCAAGTAAGGGATGATATTGCATCTAGCTGAGGAGTTGGCTAAGTGAGAGGAAAAATAAATCATAAAGGAAGAGAAACATGTTGAAGATGCCTGAAAAAAGTGTCTTATGTCAGGAAGCAGGAGAGGGGAAATCTCTTAGTCAAAAATATAATTTCTTTCTTCTTTTTTTCTTTCTTAAAAAACCCAGAGAACCAAATGTTCTCCCTGCTAGTGGATATTTACCTAAATTATTTTATCAGTTATTGTGGTTTCCCCTTAGAAATATTTTTTTTTCTCTGTTTAACAGACCATGAGGTAAAATGACAGATTAAGCCTCTAATACTGAAAATATGCACGTGCTTAATTCTACAGTCATATACTTATGTTCTTAACTGTTTTGTTAGATCAGAGCTGAAGTGCTCAACTGCTTTAAATATTGAAAATGAAAATGCTTTCAAAAGGATTTAATACTGTTTCAGACTTAACAGATATGGATATTAGATCAAGAATACTTAAAAAAACCCCTCCCTGAAAGACTCACATAATTTTTAATTTGCTGTGATATCTTCATTCCATACATTTATCATTAATGAGATTTTTCAAAGCTGAAATTACTTATCTAATGCTTATTGGTACCTTCAAGAATCTCCTAATTAATTTTGAAAAAATTAAATTAAATCACAGATGATACTGGACTTAACATACAGTGATTTAAAGACCAAGTCTTTGAATTTAAGATGGCCAGGTATTTTTCTGGTTTGGAATCAGAAATATGTAACATGCACAAGCTGGGGTTTTTTGTCTATCATTCATATCTAGTTAATTCAAAACATGTAATTAATGATTGTTGATTAAGATTTTTCATTGGAACATTTAGTTATGCTTTCTAGTTAAGAAGAAATTATATTGTCAGGATTTTCCGAGAATACTCCTATTCCTAGATTAACATATTAAAATGAATGAGATTGATATTACAGAAGTTTTTAAACTCATTTGAAGGTCATTCTACTTCAGAAAAAAACCAATTAATTTTTTGCATTATTTTCTTAGGTTTTGCAAACTTTTGATGAAGGAAGTTAGACTGGTGACAAAGAAACTGTGCCCTTTTTTCCTTGGATAAATGTTTTTTATAAATATGGAATCACCCAATGTTCTATTTTTGCCTCCTAGTCTCTATGGAGAAATGATGGCATAATTTTATACCTCTGACTTAGGAAAATAAGTCTTATTCTACCTTTCTTTTACTTAGTTATTTCCAACATAGATGTTATGTTATTACACTGTCAGAGCTTAATGTAGACATGCTGATCCTCATTGCCTTTTGTCTTGGCAAGAGCAAGATGTTCTGTGATGAAATTTAGTATCTTGATTTGAGGTTCTCAAATCATTATATTTACCTATATGTGGATTTTTAAAAATATTAAAATTATATGATAAACTTTAAATATACAATTTGTTTTTAAACAACTCAGAAATGACTGGGTTTTTTATGTGTTACAACAGCTTTCAGAAAATTGATGTTACTTTCTGTCCAGGTCTTAAAAAGTAATGGGCTCATAATAAAATGCCCCAGCTATGGTTCTGTATTTTGATTTGGTTACTTCGTGGAAGCAAAACACCTTGTTGCATAGTAGAAGTTTAAGAGAAGGCAAGTTCCAGAGAAAAAACTGGATGGATAAAAAATTATGAAAAAAATGTTTCTATTGTTACCAAAGCCCTTTTGTGAAAGGTAATTTTTGCAGCTGTATTTGAAAAACATACATTAAATACCGGAGGCACAGTTCTTCAGCTGCAGGGGAAACACAGCGTCCTGGCATGCTGTCCCAAAAGCAACACAGGCCAGTGACAGATTAATCAGAAAGTCTTCTAGCTGAATATTTCTCCCTTGAATGCATCTGCCAGACTGAAAAAGGACCTCCTAGGTCTGGAGAAATTTTGCTGACCCATCCTGGAAGCAGAGGGGAAGACGACATTTTAATGAGTGTCTGTTTTCCTTTCCATTGCACAAGGCCATCTGGGTCCTGCTCTGCTCCTGTAATTCGTGCTCCACACTCTGAGGAAGACAAAGGAAATGCTTTGTTGGTGTACTTATGGTGTACATACAGTGATTTTTATGTTAAAGTTGTCCCTGGGACAGCATGATTTAAGTTGTCTATCATTCGGGCAGTGTTTGGGTTTGGCTGAGCTGTCTGATGGATGAATAACATAGTGGATTGGTGCTGGACAGAGGGCGTGTGCATTCTGTTGTGTCTAATTTTTGTAGGGTTGGCTAAAGCCTGTGGCCTTGTGCCTGTTAAGGCACGTTCTCCATGTAATGTGCTCCAGTAGCAAAGCACCAGAGTAGCAATAGTACTGCCAGTGTACTGCTGCTAACAGTATTCTGCTACTATGTTAACAGAATTGTGGTAGAAACAGGATATGTTCTCGAGCAAGAATATTTGTGGCAGTATCTCTCTGTGAGAAATGGTCTTGCAGCCCTTGGGAAACAGCTCACTGCTGACCTCAGCCACTGTCCCATGTCTCCAGCAATAGCCCTGTGCATGAGAAACATGTCAGCAGCTCAAGCTTTTTACAGCGGGCACAAGACTTCAGAAACTTCCTCTGCAGACTGTTGATTACTTGATCTTTCCACACCTTGTAGCTCTTTGTGGGGTTTTTTTGTGTCTGTCTTGCTTTTTGCCACCCTTTTCCTCTCTGAGATTCTTCTTAGAGGCAGCCTTCTCCTTGTCTTTTCCTCCTTAAGTTTGTGGTATTCCAGGCTTATGGACAGAGAAGATAAAGGCAGCCCTTCCACCTCATTTTGTTCTGCTAATGTGTTGCTGTGATTAGCCCACAGACATGGTATTTGGGTACCTGCCTACTGTACATTAAATGAAATGATAGCATTTGTCATGTAGGATCCTTCCCTTTTCTCTCTCCATCCCCTGGGGAAAATTGCATGCTGATTATATTGCCGCACTTAATGAGCTTATTAGTGAAGCAAAAGTTGAGGAGTAGAAAAACACAAAAAGAGGAAAAACTGGAGGACAGGATACGTCAAGATGGTAAAACTGTGTGAAGCAGAGTACGAATCCTGTCAGCAGGAGATGTAGCACCTTGGCAGGAGGTGGAATGTGCTGCCTCTGGGTCTAATGGCTGTCACAAACACCATCATTGGATATGCAAGGGACAATGCATTTCCTAGTGTTTGTGTGCTCAGGCATGCTCTGTGTTTGGCCATCATCTTCCTTCACCAAAACTCACTTCCAAGATCTTCTTGTGCTTTATAATCACTCTTGTCATTCTACATTTTTTTGCCTTTCTCATCTTCACAGAAGTTGACTTTCTTGTGGCAGGGCAAAGACCTTTTGCTGTTCATGAATTACATTTTTTCCTCTCTCTGTTTGACTGAAAGTGACCCAGCAATCAGAGGAGCATGACAATTTCAAGCAAGATTTTATTTCCCAATGCTAGCAACAGCAAGGGGAAGGCACAGTCATTGTGTCCTTGTCCAAGAAGCAGATGTAGTCCAGGATGGGTGAAAATACAGAGTTACAATTTTATCCATCACTTGCACCTAGTGTTGCCTTCAGCTGTTCTGGGTGCCCCTTTTAGTCCTACTGCTAAGGCTGCAGTGTAAAGTTACTTGAGTCATTTTCAGTGACATTCCCTAATCCCCTCTCTGAAGTGTGTGAAGTGCGTGCAGTCAGCAGATATTGATTGTGGCTGTATGGGGAGGGTTTTTGGACAGGTTTTTGTCCAGCAGGTCCATATCCAACCTCCTTGGGCGGGTTTGATGTGTGAACAAATAAACATTACATCTCTCCCTCTTTTTGCTCCAGACCTCAGAGAGCTCCAGACAAATCTGCCTTACTGTCACTCTGGAAAACATCATTAGAGTAGCCACGTCCTGGAGACAGAGACTCTTACTGATGGAGGTGGTGTGGTTCCGTGCCTGCCCTGCACTGTTACAAGTGCCAATAGCAGCCTCTATCTGTGTGCAACCATAGGACAGCAAAGTCCTCAGCATTTAGGACCAGTTGCAGTGAGGATTTTAAGCAATGTGTTTGGCAGGTTTTCCTACTATTTCTGATGAAAGCTAAGGAGTGCCTGTTCCTGCACTTTTAGTTTCATCCCTACACTTTTGTATTTAATGTTTATCATGGGAGATTTAGATGTTACTGTCTACATTTTTTACAAAGTACTAAACTTGCTCTCCTCCCTCATACATATTCTGATAAAATGGAGGAAAAAAGACACTGCAATTTGTGAACTTATGTTGTGACAAATACCCACAGAGGACTTGTGTTGAAAATGTTATTTGCGTAGCAAGAAATGCAAATACTTCATTTAGAAAAAAAAGGTAATTAAAAAAATAGACAAACAGAAGATCAAAATACTTACCAGATCAATTTACTAATAGTGTAGTAAAGCATACCTTTTTTTCCTAACTCTTCTTTGTAATGTTGCTGTTATTTCATAAGGTGATAAATGGCCAGTCTACTAACTACTTTTGGGGAAAAAGTATGTTTACAGAATTTACATGGCACAGTACTCCTGTGCACTCATATTTATTGAATAATTAACATATAGTTCCAGTTGATATAAATAATTGTATCCGATATATAAGTATTAAATTAGTTCAGTTGTCAACAGAATATGTGGAAGGATACTCAATGAGTGATACACTTCAGGTTCTGTTCCAGTTTTTGCATTGCAAAAAGCATACACAACATTTTTATTTGGCATTTGGATTTCAAATCACTTCATACACTAATTATTTGTGGGAAAATAGAGTTTTTCTGTCTCTGAAGGTCTGTTTATTTTGTTATTTTATCTCTTTAAAGACAAATTCAAAGAGAATTTGAAAGACCTGGTGTATTTCTTCCACCTATCCTCACTGAGGATAATATTTTAAAGCTGGTTTTTGCAGGTAGTTTTTTGAATACAGTCAATGAAAATATTCAGAGAAATGGAAACAGCATTATTACAGAGTTGCAAAATTCTCCTGCAAATAATAGCATTTGAATATTGAACAGCTTTAATGTAATGTAATTCATATTATGGCTGGTTTACAAATATAAGCCTCAGTTAAACTCATTCAAAGCACATGGGCATGTGTGTATTACCTTTTTTAAGCCAGGAGAAATTAAAATTTTAAATAGTCGCAAAACCTGAAAAGAGAGGGAAAATAATCTGAAATGTAATTTTAAAGCCAAAATGGACTGCTAGGGGCATGAGCATGACCTCTGCATGTGCGTGGTCTAGACTTTCATCCAGTAATTCCCATATAAAAGTCCATAATTTCTGTCTGAGCTAAAATGTGGCTTTTGGGAAGACATCCCAAACTTGATTTTTAAAGACTTGAATAGGCAGAGTGTCTGCCAGTCCCCAGGTACGTTATCTCAGTGTTTCATCCTCCACAGTATGAAATCTACTCCACGTTGGGGCTTTGAATTAGTTTGAGCTTCTGCTTCCAGCAGCCAAACCTTGTTGTTCTTTTGTTTCCTAAATTAAAGTGCTCTCTGCTGTCAGGAGCCATCTTTCTGCTGAGGCATTTGTGCACAGTATCATCAGCTCCTGAGCTTCAAGCTGAGGCAGAGGTCGCTAGAGCTCGAGTTTTTGCTTTCATAGCCTGTTTCCAGCTCACTGACACCCGAGGTGTGAGCTGTGCTCCGTGCCTGTGGATGTGCTGTAGGTGCTGTCCCAGGCCTCCTGCCACAGGCACCCCAGGGCTCTGGGGGGTACATGCTGGCACCCCTAACTCGGTGTGCTCAGGTAACTGAGCACTGATGTTCAGTGCATAGGCGAAGCTCTGTTTTAACACAAGCAGCCAGGGTTCAAGGGCTTTGACCCTGAAATTTCTGAGTACTACAGAGCAGAGTTCTTCCTCTAGTAGTCCTAGATGGATGGGGGGGGCTGAGAGCATTTAATTGCCTGTTTAAGGAAAGCCTTTGCAAATCTCTCAGTCTGCCTAGGGAGCAGAGCCAGAGCAGGTGGATTGGCTGAGGAGACGAGGTGGGTGCCAGTGGCTGGGGTGAAGCTGCCAGAGAGGCACCATGGTGTGACCAGGGCAGCAGGGAGAGGCTGGAAGCAGGGTACTGTTGGTCTTCTTTGCTTCGGCAAATCCCAACAATGATGGAAAGAAGATGCACCTGATTCAGGAAAGTGATGCAGCAGCTGTGCATGTGCTTGGAAAATGTCATCGGCATGGCTGCAGGGTCCATGTTAAGCAGTGCCTTGATGTCTCTTTTAAAAAACCAGGGGCATTTTCCCTGCCTAGAGGTGGCTGTGGCAGAGGAATGCTGCCCTGCACAGGAAAAAAGGGAACTCAACGCAAAAGTAAGTTGTTGGTGAGGTATGAATAATAATTTTTGTTTGTCCATGACTGATAAAATAAAAGCATAAACTTCCCACAAGCATGTCTTAGGACAATGCACATGTATATACTCAGGCTTTTAAAAGAGCCAATTTCACAAAGCTGATAATACTAATTAAACTCTGAAGAAAAGCTATTTTAATTGAGCATGCATATTCTTTTTAAGATTAAATGCTGAGTATACTTTACCAAATGCTCGAATATACTTATCCAACCACAGTCTGGTGCAGAGGGGAGAGAAACAAAGTTAAGAGGTAAATTAAAGGTTCCACATGCACATCAACAGGTCCATTTATATTATTTTATTTAACTGTATGAGTATGTGCATGATCATAGAATCACAGAGTATTTATGTTGCAAACTATCCCCGGAGGCTGTCTAGTCCATTGGAGTGTGTGTGTATACAAGTGTATATATATATCTGTGTGTATTTACACACATATGTGTTTATGAAATGACAAATGAGGATGTTGATACGAGTTCATGTTAGGAAGAGTGGTGGTTTGAAAAAAGGAAGCAAGAAGACACAAATGAGAAGAAATCAATGCCCAGCAGAGGTAAGAACACCACAGAATGTTTTCAAGGCACAAGAGGATGAAAAAAACCCCAACCTAACAAAGATATTTTTTCATTACTATGTGGAAAGAGTAGAAAATCACCAATAGTCATATAGAAAAGTGCTCAACTCAGGGAAACATTCAGTAAGCATTTTCTTTTGAAGTAAAAAAAAGCCAAATGATACATGTATATCAAGAAACAGTGAGAAGGAGAATAAAATATCTTCCCTTTCAGTGGTAATTGGGGAGAATTTCAAACGGAAATAATTTTCAGACTGCTTCTGAGTTTGAGTAAGGCTGAAAATGGGCATGTTTCCAGGATTCTTTCACCAGTATTTCAAAATGTCAAATGGGATCCTCTCCTGGTAAATGCTTGTTATCCACAGCAGGACAGTTTTCCAAGAAATGAGGAGGCTGAAGTGGTGGCTGGCTGGCTGGGAAAATGTCACTGCAGTGCAGCCCAGGAGGGCAGCCCATCAGGTCTCTTGTCTCAAGGATCTTCATGCCTTTTGATCTAGAAGATAATGAGTGAGCTCAACAGCTCAACAATCACTTAAGGAGGGTTTTTGCTTTGCAGATTCTGTTTCTTTTCACTCATCCCCAATCTCCTTAGTAGACTTCTATCAGGGTTTCCCTTTTGAGGGGGGAAGTGGGAACAAGATTGTCAGTTCCTGTTAGCTACAGGTTTCAAACTAATTTTTGTGACCTCAAAATCCTCTTCTGAGACATTTTTACCATGGCAAAGTTCCTTGTTTTATGGTCATGAACAACATCATTTCTTTCTTTTTCCTACCATTGCCCATGACTTGGTATTGCAGTGTTAAAAGCCTTTTGGGAGTCCAAGGAAACTTAAACTACCAGGCAAAACAGATCACTCTGCAGTCCTACATCTCTCTGTCATTGTTCACCCTTTCATCTGCTGAATGACCTGTGAACTCTATTTGGGTGAAGAGTATATTTTCTCTTTTCTTTCAGACCATCGATAAAAGTGTTGAATGGTGCCAGGTTGAGAAGAGGTATCTGAGCATCTCATTGAAAATGCCCCCACAGATACCACAATCCCTGATTTACAATTACTGCTGATTTATAAGACAATTAGTTTTGCAGATGTCTGTGTATGATTTTTTAAAAGTAATTCTAAATGAAGTTCTTTGCAAAAGTCTATTTGCCAATAGTTGCCCTTCACAAAGAAAAAGTAATCCCACCAGAGACAGTATCAAGTTAGCTGTCAGTCATAAAACTGTCGATTCACCATAATAAAAATTAAGAAACAAAGATCTCAGCACACTCATTTCATTGCCCATTTGCTGTTTTGTTACCCAGGACAACATCAGCCTAAGATGAATTTTCAGGAGTGTATGAAGCTGTATTATTTGTATAAGGAGCTGCAGCTATTACACTGTCTCTCCTGATTAGCTTGTCCTGTCCTTAATTTTTATTCTGCCAGAGAGAAACACATTTCCTCTTTGGGGCTCTCATGTCCTTAGCAAACTGAGCTAATTCCCCATGCCAAGGGAGGACCTGATCAGAGTCTGACGTGAATTTTCCCAGAATTAGAATAGGTTTTGTGAAACAACAGCAAGATTTGGTCCACTGCCTGGAAAGTTAATGTGCCTAGCTTTGCATGTCACTCACATGCCAGTCAGCATCCCTGCTGAAGGAAGTAGTACATGATGGACAATACTCCACGTGGGGGAAAGGGGGAATCAAAGCCTTGCCATCAAGCTGCTTCCAGCAGATGAAAATCAGTATTTTCATGCAGAACTCCTCTAGCATGATCATGAAAGTGACAATGCCGATATTCTCACTTGAAATAAGAAGAAAGGGGTGATAGCAGACTGCTAAAGAGACAACATGAAATAAGAACCAGATACATCTAGAAAATATGGTGCTGCATATGGTGCTCCCCTCCAGGCAGCAAGGAGAGTCAGAAAAACCATCCAGCCTTTCCCTGCAACTGAAGTGAGCAAATCTCCCAGCAATTTAATTTATGCCCTAAATTTTATGAGGAATTGTTTTCAGCTACTTCCAACAAACTTGAACAACCTATCTGAATTTCTTCATGACCTGGAGACTTTGTATGGACCTCACATCTTAATTTCCACAGCTGTGTTTGAATAAGCTTGCTAGTCAGCTACCAGAACCTTGTCAAGACTTCCAGCCCTTGCTGAGGGCTGGAAAATGAAATATATGGTCCCTACAAAGGGACCAGACAGGGACAGCCTCACCAAGTCCCTTTGCTATAAGCACAACACAGGCATTTTCTCCTCAGATGTTAGACCCTTCTTGGCTGTTTCTTCTGTTCCTTAAAGAGTATACTAAGTTATAGTTTAATATATAGCCCATACATATATATGGTTTGCAATAATGCGAGCTTGAAAATCTCAAGTCTTAGGAGTAATTGAACAGACAAAATGGTCAGCAATGGCCAAGAGAAATGCTGGGAACAGAGAAATCCTAAATGAATGGGAAGAACTTTAACTTATGGCTTCAAACAACATTTCATTAATTTATAATACAGTAGTATGGGGAGGTTTTATAAGCTCAAGACTGGAAATAACAGATCTTGCTGCTATTTTTCTTTGCTATCATCCTTCTTGATGAAACCTGCTTTCCTCACTATCTCACAATAGCAGGAAACATATACTTCTATTTTGCAAAACTGGAGAATATTGGAATTTGGGAATTGGAGAAATGGATTTCCCAATCAGCTTCTGTCCTGGTAGGTGTCAGTGGTATTAAGTGACTCCAGAGCTGGAATTTCACATAAACTGTTCCACTTGAGATGGGATGGGAGAAAAGTTGCTTAAATCCAGCGGCTGAGGGATTTTTTTTTTCTGCAAATAACTGCAAAGAGACAATTCAATTTAATTAGGATTTTTTTCTTTTCTAATAGCTTCTTACCTGCATAAGTCCTTTATTCCTAATTTCTCTTCTCTAGGCCTCATCTGAGTTGAGCATGAGACTGATGAGGGTTTTTGTGCTCCTGTCTTAAAAATCTAAAGAATGAGCATGTTGTATTTTTAAGCAGAGGCTGACTTTTACTTCTGCAATTTTTTCTCTTTAGCTCTTTTTCTAGTAAATAAATGAATTCCTTGAGGTCTTTTTACAGCATTGAGACTTTTGATGCTGGAGAGAGTGTCTGAAAAGAATATGGTTGTGGAATGAGTGTTCCGAGTGTCTTCCTTTAAGTGGTAATTATTCTTTTAGAAAAAGTGGTAATTTTTCTTTTAGAAAAAATTAAAATTAGAAAAGCCAGCTGAAATGATGAACCTGGTCTGCTTTTTTCTCTTGTCCACAGAACAAAAGGGTCTGTTCGCCTTGTCCAAGTCCAACCTTCCTCAGCCTCCTGTATCAATTTACTTTAGGATACCATATAGCACAGAGAACTTAGTCTTAAGTGAATATTTAGATACTATACAAGAATAAACCTGTCAGGAAAATGAGTTAATTATAAATGCCTCCCCTGTAAGCTAGTTATAATTTAGGGAGTTTGTGTATAGATGGAATAAGAATAGAAAGGCACCATGCTCAAATTAGCATTTTAATTTTTACTTTCAAAATTGAACATGATTGTTCAAAAGGTTTTGTTCTCACCTTCATGGTAACTATTCACCCTGGCTTTTAAAAAAAGTCGAGTGAGACACGAAGTCCTTTTCTTTAAAGCTAACAGCTGCTTTGAGGGGACTGCTCGTAAAGATGTTTAAAGCTTTCTGTTCAATAAGCAGACTATTCTAGTGAATTATTATGGCATGAAAAACTATGTGGGAGCTGCCCAGGCCCCTGGGAAGACAAGAAGAGTCATCAGTGAGTCAGTGGAGGGGAGAACCTGCCAGAATCGGTTCAGTTCCCAGCAGCACTGCTCCCTTGCCATGTGCCTCCCTCTGTCTTGATCAAAACTAGAATAATCCATCAAGATTTCTGATCAATACTTCTTAGCCAGTGCTGCTGCTGCATTTGCTAATGGAGAAAATTCAGAGAGGAGCACTCCAGGTCGCACATGGCTGTTCTGGTGCACATCAGCCACGTCAAAGACAAAACGTTACGGGTTGCAGCAAAATCCTAATCTGCACAGGCCGCCTGCTATTCATTTTACTTACCTATAAATAGTCTCAATAAAGCAGCTGACATCTTGAGAGGGAAATGTGTTCTTTTAAGAGAACAAAGTTTCTGAGTAGGAGGCACAGCTCTTTCTGTGTGTGGATGTGATGTGGAATCGGGAGTGCTTGCACTGGCAGGTATCTGTAGATGCTGTCGTTCCCTCAGCGCAGGCAAGCCAAAGGCCACGGTGTTGGGGAATATTAGTCCAGTTCATGGAAGTGTATTGAGAGGGCAACATACAACCACCAAGTCCCTGATCAGCATCTCCCATTTTGTTTAGAGCAACGTGTGTCAGGAGGGAGGCTCAGGGTGTTAACGTGGCATTTTATTTTCACTTAGTCATTATTCACAGAATTGAGTGTCTGCCTGCTGGTTCTTGAGAACTGATGGCTGGGGCTCAAAAAATGAGGAACTCTGGAAGAAAGGCCACAGAGGATTGCCAGAGAAATTTGGTGTTCAGTTAAGCAACTAAGTTTCACTAAACAAAAAAATAGCATTTGTTAAACCATGCTGTGAATTTTGTAATCAAAAGTATTGATTTTTACCAGCTGGTGTTCAAAGACAAGGCTTTGAAGGTTAAAATTCAACCTCAAAACAGCACTAAAATTCAAATACTCTGTGAACAAAAGGGCAGATTTTAAAGTGTATTCCGTAATTTCCTGAAGCTTCTTCTAAGAGGTTTCTTCCCATCCCCAGAGTTAGTTTGACCACAGCTTAACCAATTTACAACTGTTTGTAAGCTCTCCTATGAGCCAGCTGAGCTTCATAATGTCCTCCTGATCACACTGCTGCACTCTGTCTACACTGACCCTCATCCAGAGGGCCACCTCACACCCATGTCACTCACTCTCTTCATAATTCAAGTGGGTAGGAGGTTGCCTGCAGAATACACATCTTGCCATTACACTGGGAAGTTTTATTAATCCATCTTCTTTTGTAGGAGAAACATGCTAGGTGTGTAGGTGCTAATTTTCCAGACAAGTGATGTGTTTTTTATTGAATACAATAGAAATGCAGTAAAACAAGAAAGGACTACAATAAATGCTGAAAATAATGGTAGTTTAAAATCAAGTTACTCTTGTTCACACCAACACTTAAAGGCATTTGAAGTGCTTTGATGCTTTTAGCTATCAAGGTGAGCTGTTACCTATTAATGTAGCTTTAAACTTCCTTAAATGTTTGGTGTTTTTTTTTAATGCAGCTTTGTACTAAATCATGGGAAAAAAAATAAGGATGCAAAATGTAGGCATTTATTTTGTCCTGTGAGAGTAAAAACGCCCCCAAAAAACCCCTCCAACCTGCCATGCTTTTTAATGCTTATGCCATTATGGAGCCTGCCCTTTGACACAGAGGCATGAAATACTGAGGAAATGACACTTTTATATCCACCCTTTCCACCTCAGGGAGGGGGAGGCTGTCACTCTCTGACCTCCCACTAACCCAGTTCCTTTATCTGACCACCACCACCACCACCACTTTTCTTTCAGAACCCCCTGTCCCCATCCCACCTGCCCATCCTCACCTGTCCTTTCTGTGACCTTCCATCTGTCAAAATCCCTGACACCTAATTCCCAATCTCATCCTTCCCCTCACCTCTCTCTTTAATTTGCTTCTCCTCTCATTTCTTCACTGTTCATCTAACTCTGGGCTGCCATTTTCCTCTCTCAGCACTGTGTGTTAAAGCATCCAGCTCTGCCTTATTCCTGGCATATATGTCAGCCATGTGCCTCCACAGAAGAAATCTCAGGACCACCTGGGGCCCTGTTGCTGGAAATATTTTCTTGTTTTTCCTGCTTCCCTCTGTCACAGTTTGTCATCTGCACACTCAGGTCATATGCCTGCATGCCTTTCTTCAGAGCAGGTGCCATCAATTCCTTCTGTCCTCAAAAAACCCTTTTCCCTCCCCACAAATAGCCATGTTCTGAATCCTTAAGGCTGCCTCCCTCTTCCCCTCTTACTTTGTTCAAACACATACTTTTCCTGAATTCTTCTCTGTGAATTTCTCTCACTGACGTTTCTAATGACCTGGACAAATAACCTGAACTGAGCTTTGTACCTGCCATCAGTCACTTCACTGTGGTAGCTTCGAGTTGTAACATTTGCCTTTGAAGAAAAAATGAGTTTCCAGAGTATGGCTTTTTTTAAAATCTACCCCATGCCCTTTAGTAATTTCCTCTTCTGCTGGTTGTCTTCCTGCAATATCTTCATGCATATCTACCTTTTGGACAATTATCCATCTATGCCCCAGCCTCCAGCCAGTTTAAGTGAGCATTACATTTTTATGGACTCAGGATCAGAGTTTCAGTTGCACATTATGCTTCCTTTCCTCTTGATTTGCTTTCTTTTTTGCCAAAGATCCTTTGGCAAAAATCTTACCTGAATCTTATTTCTCATAGGGTTTCTTGCCTCTGCTGTTCTTCATCACTTTCTGCTGATGCTGTTTGTACGTTTGTGCTGATGCATGTGTGTACAGGGAACAGTAAAGGATTGTAGCATTCCCTGGGAACCTTTGTGGGAAGCCTATCACAACCAGATATTGAGGTCCATTCAGGCTTGGAGTAGGCTTTGTTATTACTATTTCTTAAGCACAACTCCCTCCCCAAACCTAATCCCGGGAAGCACAGTGAAGCTCCCTTTCTCTCCTCTGCTAGTGTTACTCTGCAACTCAGCACCATTGCCACCACCTCTGTGACCTGCACATTTAGGGTCTGTTTAAATCCTGATAATTACTCCTGAAAAACATTTACCCTGGCTGGCCCTTTGTCCTATTCCAACAGAAAACCCAAGATCTATGTGTTGCCTCCCGTTTCACTTATTGTAATCTCTGCTGACACCTCCACCTCCTACTTCAAAGCTCCATGAAAGGCAGCCGTCAATATCCCCGTTCTTGCCTGTCATGGTGACCTTATTACCTCCCTCTCTGAATCCTTCTGCTGACACCTTTGACTGCCTCTAGTTTAAATTTCTTGCTCTTTTGTCTTCAGGCCTCCCATAACTCTTCCCCTAGCCAAGCAGATTCCCTTTCTTTTTATCCTACTCCCCTCTTTTTCTGCTCAGCCGCTTCTGCTGTGCTCACTCTTTCTCCTTTTCACCCAGCCCTCTCTCCTTGACCTGTGCCGCAAGGGCCTTGCCTCCATGATGTTGTTGATTACATTCATTCATAAGAAGCCTCAGTGCTTTTTTTCTCTGACAAAGGAAGAAGGATTTGGGGTTTTTCTGCACTTCCTCCAGTGCCCTGACTAGAGGGACCTCACGGCTTTGCTCTGGTCACCTTGCCCATCACTCCTATGCCCCTGCTTGGCACCAGCTCCTGGCCGAGGTACATGGGCAGCCTTGGGGAGGGAAGACTCTTCCTCTGCACTTCCAGGTCTCGAAGAAGCACTCAGGCAATGTCAAAGGAGTTTTACTAATTAATCACGGCAATTTGGGCATACAGATGCCAGGGGTGATTTTGACTTTAGAGTATTCGGTCATCCCTAAGACAAAGCTGATTTCCCCACTGTCTGCACTGAGTTCTGGCTCAGGACACCACTGCCAAATATGAGTGGTGTTTCCTGAGTTGGAGCCTTTTGTCTCAGTGATGAATGGCTTCCCACAGCTTTGAAGTATGCTAATCGTGTTGTATATTTTATAGTTTACTCTATTTGCATTTACAAATCAGCGCTCAGTTATGGATGCTCATTCCATTAAGCTAAAATAAATTAATATTTTTATAGTCTTCTATTTTATTCTTGGTTTTGGTCACATTTTGTTTCCTCTTGTGCAGAACTGAGTGCCTTAAAACCTTCAAGTAATTTTAAATATATTTGGTGGGGTTTCTTTGTGTGCATACATGAAAATCAGAGAGAAAGCTCCTAATTTTTCTGAAGCTTCCCTTTCATTCCTCGTCTGCAGCAGTCACCTGCGGTTTCAATATTTTGCTGGTAACTACTCCTATCTTTTTGCTCCCTGAGGGATGTCATGTAAGGCTATATTGAGCTGTATTTTCTGCCTAGTACCTGCAAATCCTGCAGCGTGTGACTTTCAGAGGAGAGGGCTTGGCAAAGTTGCCTGAAGGTGAAGGGTGGGCACACACGGCACAGCCGGGAGCTGGCTGCGGCCGCGCACAAGCAGCATGGGCACCGTTCTCCACTGGGTGGAGAAATCACCTGAGTGTTTTAGTCTGCCACAGTCTGACTGCCAAGTGCCAGACACAAAACCTGGTCGAATCCCTGCTTCCAGAAGTGGCATCATGCTTGCAGTCCCCACGCGTTGTCTCTGTTCACCGGGGCAGCGGAATCTTTGCTGATTAAAACATCTCTGACGATGTTTTAAGTTGGTAATGTTACATTATGATGGTCATGCTTTATCGAATTCAAATTTACTGATTTGCTTTAGTTTTCCTCTGCATTGAAAAATATGATTTAAAGGGCTTCAGTGGTAGGTTCCACAGGACTATATGGAAAACTGATTGTATTTTACAGTGATAATAAGGTTTGTGTGAGACAAAATGACATTCAGAAATACTTACTGACAAGCAACTGTTTTTCTTGATTTATATATATATTTTTTATTGGTAGTTTTATGCTTTGCTAAAGGGCTTAAACAAAACCAATATTATCCTTTCGTGGATGCAGCCCAGTTTTGTAGAGCTAAAAAAATCCACTCATTCAAAAATAGTTCTTTTGATGAAATTAAGTCACTGGAATAAGTGACTTACATTTTCTACACATTTTTTTTAATGTATTGAAAATAATGTTTACAAGAATCTACTAATTTCCTAATTACCTGCACATGTTTGAAAAATACTCTTCTATCAAAGACTCGGGATTTTCAAGATATCAGTCATGTGCTCAGCCACTTTACAGTACTATTTTGTATTGTTTCCCTCCTTATTTATTAACAGTCATAATTTCTCACTTGTATTTCTTCCCCCTTCACAGCCACAGTGAATTTATAAAAGCCCTTTTGTTCTCTGTAATCACTTTAGCTAGCATTAAATCATTCTTCTTTTCTGCTGCCCTTATCTTTTCTCTGCAAGGCTTAACCGATTGTAGCTTTCTTTCATTTTTCCCTCTTTCTCTGCCTCTTTCTTTTTTCACTTTCATCTATGAGCAGCTCCTATGGAAACAGCTACCTTCCATCCTACTTTTTGGAAACTGTTGTTTTCTGCCCCTCAATTCAGGTTTGCATGCAGAATTTTCGACCTTTCTTCCCTGGATTTGAGTGCTCCTCAGTGCATAGTGACTAACAATAACACATATTCAAGAACTGATTTTCATCTGCAAATTCCTTTGTAAAATTAATTGATGAATAGTAAAACATTCTCTGAAGGTGTTCTCTTATCTAATCTGAGCACTCTCTAGATCCGCTCTCTGCACTGAAGAGGTGAGGTAGCTCATGAATATTGCCCTCAGTGCTTCCTTTTATCAGGCAAGTGTGTTCTTAATCTTAAGGGAAGAGCTCAGTCTGACCTGACTTCAGGGTGAACAGTGGAACAAAAATTTAAGAGAAACCCAGATCCTTTCAGGAGAGGGTGTCCATTAAAAGCTCAGTTTCAAAGTTGTTTCTGGAGCCAGAAATAAGTGCAAACAAAGTAAAATGGAGATAAATGTTCAAATAATTTATCTGCTACTATGGTTTTTTATTTAGTTTTGAGGTAAGCATTGATTATTTGTTTTTTAATGATCTTATCAAGAATGACTTTTGGAGATGAGTGCTTTTGAATGAGGATCTGAATGGGCACAGATAGATCCTCTCCAGTATGAATACCTGCCATTCAGAAAGGATGAATCACTTCTCAGAATTGTGTGGTTTCTCTGATCAGTTGCTACAGTCGGGAGCAGCCAAGAATACCAATAAAAAGACAGACTTTCTGGGAGCATGTCAGAGGTACTCTGCCTGTGGTTAACTTCCCAGTTAACCTTCTAACCTTCAGAAGCACTGACCAGCAAAGAGTCTTCTCCTGCACTTCCTTCTGTGCTGATTTTGTTTTATACATTCTGAAGGAAAAGTCTTAAAAATAAAACGAACGTTGCCAACAGCTTTGTAGAAGCAAAGGTAATATCACTTGGCAGAGTCTGCAGAGATCTGTTTTTTTCTTTTTTCTTCCACACTGTAGATTTAGTATTTCACAACACATATGTTTTGGTGAGAGAATTGTTAACTGAATGAAAAGCTTCCTGCCAACAGGCCACCATTCTGAAGAAAGCTTCTATTTCCCGAGCTAAGATAAGCAGCTGAGGAAGCTCTCTGAAGGCAGGAAGATCTCAACCAATCCTTGGAGAGAGAGAGAGAGGTTCTCAGCCAAGGATGTCTCTCTGAAAGTTGACATCTGAGTTCAGAAAGGAGCTCCTGGTCTAAAACAAATCCCCTAGTTGTCCCCATGCTGTGCTTTGATTTACGTCGTGGTGTGGTTGTGCTGAACTTGCACTGGGTTCATTTCAGATAAAACTGAGCTGAAATGTGCAGCTAAGGGTTGGCCCAACAATGCTCCAGGTGCATTCTGTACCTGGGGCCAGCCCTGAGCTCATCTGAAACATCAGCTCCAGGGAACACCTGGCATTAAGTTCTGAAGACCCCTCAGATAGGGTTTTTTTGCAGATTCTCCAGTTCCTTCCAGTCTGGAAGAATGAAACTTAGGACAGTCTTATCTAATAAAAATGAACTGGATACTAGCCATGATTTCCAGAGTTCTGAACGCGTAGAAGTATTTTACTTCCAGTGTGCTTTGTGTTTTTCAAACAGCAGGTTTAATATGAGGGAAGTTGCAGAGAGGTTCAACAAGTAGTGTCATATATAAGCAATATTAGTGGTGTGGGGCAATTTCTAGGCTTCAGGTTTGTGATACTGTCACATTTTTGTTGGGGACAGCAGGTACTTTTTGTGCAATTTCTGGCCTGAAATGGATGGTTGGGCTTCAGTCAGGAGAGACAGGGCATTTTGTGTAGCAAGTGTACTTGAGATGTGGGATGACTATCACATCTTCTGTGTGAGATGATAACAGGTTCGTTTTTCAGCATGAAGTATTTCCACTGTTACTGGCAGCAATTGTTTTTGCTGCCTCTTGCTGTCAGAGAGTTTTTCATTGGCTCTAACATATTTCAGGATCTCTTGAGTGGTTTTCCCATCACTGACGGTGTCTGCCTACTGTTAGATATTGAAGATTATGACAAGTGCCTCGCCTACAGGGTGCCAGTTTTGGTACCAGTTGTAACAACATCCCCGCTTGCTACTTCGCGGCAAATTTAGGGATCTTGGTGTTACAGTGGATGTCTGCTCCTTTTAACATCTGCGCTGTCACCTCAGGATGCCTACCTGCATTTAAAGTACTGCACTATTTTGGTACTCCTGGCAATCCCATGCCTTGTCTTTCAGCCCCATGCAGACCCCTCAAATACCCTATCAAAGCTAGAAGCCAGTGGTCAGGTAGCTAAACTTCTACCGCAGCATGCTGTTACAGGAGCTGGTTATGAAAAACACTCCCAGAATCTCTCAGAAATGCCGGGGAAAAGGAGGTTTTGCAGGGTAACACATGGATTCAAGAGATGAGCATGAGTGTGACTCTATTACAGGAAGAATGGAGTGATTTTTTTACCCTCTGAGATTCTGTTCCATATGAGAGGAAACATTTGGCAAAGGTGTTGCATGAATCCCCAGGGACATGATGTTTATCCTTGAATTACCCGGGCATTACGCATTTGGTGTCTCTCTAGCTCTGCCTCTTCATTACCAGTAGCTCTTGCACAGCCTGGCAGCAGCATGGAATCCCCTGTTTGTACTGTTGGTCTGTACAGCATATCGAGACTTTAGGTGAAGTTAAGTTTATGGCATCATAATAAGCTGCGGTGCTTCTTTACTAAAAGAGCAGATGGTGCTTTCTGGAAGGAAAGAGAGCAGTGACTTTCCCCGCTACTGAAGGCTTTGCTGCCTTTGCCTCTCTGTCTTGTGGCTCTGTTCAGACTAACAGGGAGGTCAGAGCTTAGTCTGGGAGTTAAAAGGTTTTCTCACTGGGACTGTGAGAGAGGGAAGCAATGTTCAAGACAGCAGATGGAGTACGTATGTAAGCAAGCTCTTGGCACACCCAGTTTAGTTATTTCACAACAGCATCCTCGTATGCCTCAGGGCATCACTGGTAGGAAGTGTGTTGGTGACTGCAGAGTACACCTGTGCCAAAGTACCTGAGTATATGATCACTGGTTCAAGCAGGTTTAGTGAAGATTTTAGAATCATGTGCTCTCCTGTAGGTGTGAATTTAAACTCTTTTGTTTCAATCACAATGGATATTTTGAAAAAGAACATTTTTTAGAAACTACTGATTTTTATCATCTCTATTGCTTTGTATGTCTTTTACAGTTTGACTTTGAAAATGAAAGAAAACTAGCTCGGTTTCAGTGGAATACCACTGGAGTTTGACTATGTTTGCTAGAAATGAGGTGAGGATCTAGATGTGCACTGTAAAGTTTGATGTGTTTTTCTTGCAATTAAATGCACATATAAACTCATTTGCAAAGCAAATGCCCAGACACTGTAAAGAGAGAGAAAGAGAGAAAGAAAAACAATAAAGACTTCTCTAATAAAGACTATGTCACTTATTTTGATGGTGTTTTCTCAAATTTATCTATGTTTCTCAGACCACAAGAATGCGTTATTAAGATTCACATATTCCTGCACAGTCAAAAAATTAGTCATATTTCAGGGAACAGAATCTCTTAAGACATGGAATTCACATTCAGCATCAAAAATAACATTTTGTGTATGAGCCTACTGCCTCAGGGCTCTCTCTTGCTTTCTTGCTTTCTCTTTCTCTTTCTCTTTCTCTTTCTCTTTCTCTTTCTCTCTCTCTCTCTCTTTTCTTACTTTCTTTTACTTCTTTTACTTCTTTTCTTTCTTTTCTTTCTTTTCTTTCTTTTCTTTCTTTCTTTCCTCTACACACTTCCATGTGTACCTATGAAAGCCAGCTCTGCTCTTTACAAAGCCATTTTATTGTGACTTAGCTGTTCTTCATCCACTGGGAATATGCAGGCTGGCTAATATTCCTTTTGTTTTACAAATGGAAGACAGAACATTCCAACTAATATGGGCACAGTATCAGAGAACAAGAAGACAAATGAAAAAGTAATAAAAGATATTTCTAGTGCTCATGGAAAAATCTCATGTGAATGTGATAGAGAAAGAAAGGAAAAGAAGAGGAAATAAAAAAATAGGCCTTTAAAGAAAGGAATTGTGCAGATACATATCTTGATTTTCACAAGTGTTATTAATTTTTTAATTAAATTGGATCTTTTAAAATATGCAAGATTTACAGTTCTCTCATGAACAGCACGATCAAATGATGACAATTCTTTGCCCACTTTATACTCTCAATAGAGCTCAGCAATAACATATTTTCTCAATTGAAAAGCTTTCTTATGTTTTATCTCAAAGATCAACTGTGGCCAGCTTGAAAAAATGTCAAAGCTTAAAATAAGGATGAAGTGTCATGCTTTTACTTAAATTTTCTTGAAAGTGCTGCTGGTAAATACTATTTCTCATGGTAATGATAGTATAATCCTGAAGGAAAACATTTTGCTGCTACAGTGGTATTAGTAATATCATCTGACACCTTATCAAGATAGCTATAGACCGTAAGTAATTTCACCAGAAATATAAAATACGCTATTGGACTGTGAAAAGGAAGAAGATAAATCCAAATCAATTGAGATGCCTCAAAGTTAAAAGCAACTTCTCACAAAGCTTGTTTTGAAAGAAAGGAAGGAAAATTTTATATATAATAAAAATGTATATTTACATCACCCTTTACAAACATAAAGGGTTAAGACTTATTTCTGACATTAATTTAACAGTCTTGTCCCAGTTCAGAAAATCACCACAGATGGAGTTTAACTTTTAACCACACCAGTATTTTGCACTAAAGCACATAAACTCATTTATCTGTATGTGCTGAGCTTGGAAGAGCCTGAGGACTGAATCTTAAATTGTGGTACCAAGTGATGGAGCTCCTGAGTTACCAGAATCAGAAACTGCCCTTAATCCAGACAAAGAAATTTGAAAATCCTGAAAAAAATACTAAAAAAGGAATAATTCATGCCTCCCAGAAAAGCCATTCTATGACTTCTACAGTTATTCCCAGCTGTAAGCAGGTTTCTTTCAAAGTGACCCAAGCAGAGTGCAACTTGTGAGCAGCTGTTCCCAGCTGTGACCAGCAGCTGAACCAGACCTTAATATCTCAGGTTTGGGGTCTTTCACTGCTTGTCATCTGTGGTTTCATCTGAGCTGTCAAGGATGTGCTGCAGGGTGAAGGAAAGTCGTGTAGCAGCTCCCACCCTCTTTGTGAAGCTTGGGGGCCTTGCAGATGGCAGCCAAGCACAGAGGGAACTTGGTCCCTTCCCCATCACCTGTGCTGGGATGGGGTTACACAGTCTTCTCAACCACAGTGGCTCTAACCATGCCTGGAAAGATCAGGCAGATCAGAGCAGGGCTGGGACATACTGTTGGCCAGAATCACAAAGCCACGCAGTGCAGCAAAACCAGGGAAGTGCTTCTGCAGACATGAAAGTGACCGCCAAAGATGGTTGTTTACTGCTTTTTCATTCCTTGGAGATAAATCGGCCTAAGCAGTGCCAAATGCATCACAAAATACAAGACTTCAAAAGCACGGGACTGTTCCCCTTATTTAGGGAATATATATAAATTTATATAAAGCATTGTGTGTGGTTTGCTCCACTCCTCATCCTGCGTCCCACAGCCTCAAGGGGTGCAGGTGGGCGAGTGCTGGGTGAGGAGTGGATCCCTCGTAGCAAGGAGGCAGAGTGGTTGGTGTGGCTGCGTTTTACCATCTGATACATGGTCACAATGCAAATGTGCACTGCTGGCAGAAATGGACAGCTGGCAGAGTGTGTGGCTGTGCCTCTGATAGTTTAAATTTAGGATGTCTGCTACTCCATCCTTATTCATGGACATGATGATGAGGTTTTCAGAGCCCCTGATTGTTTAATATAATATGTTTACTGTGAAACATCTGATGGCAGTTATAGAAAATGTCAGATAATTTATTTTCTTTTCTTTCCATCAAAAAAAAAAAAA
>VZTN01007711.1:6043-44697 GCA_013400515.1 Erpornis zantholeuca
TGCCCCCGCGGGCAGCGGCAGCAGCGAACCCCAGCGCTCCGGGAATCGCCGTCCCGAGCCCTGAGCGCTCAGGGGCTGCCCGGCTGGAACGCGGGTGCGCCAGGGGCTCCTGCTGTCTTAACGACGCATCCCGCAGTCGGGCAAAGCAATAATCGTGTCTACTCAGAAAAGATAAGAGAAAAAAACAAAACAGAAAGAAAGTTCAGTGGACTCTCAGGCTCTCACTAATGATCACCTCAACAGGTTTCCAGCTCCCAAGATGATGGCAGTGTAATTTATAGAATATTGCAATTGAAAAATGTGTTTTGAAAGCAGAAATATACAGAGAAGTACTTGCGGCTGGATGGTACCTGTGTTCTCATCTCTCATGAACCTATGAGAGGTAGGAATGTGGATTACCAATTAATGTGCATATACACATGATTAGCTAAAACCTTTCTTTCATAATTTAAGGTGGGTTTTGAGGCAATATGAAAACTAGTATGAAAACTAGTGAGCTGTGGAGCTGGGATTGCAGCAGAAATATGTTGCTAATCTTTGTGTTGTAATATTTTTTTTTTGGCATTTGACTAAGAAAATGCATATTACTGTTTCTTTTTTTCCCCCCACATATATCAGCAGCAAAGTTTTTCTGATTTGAGGTAAGTATTTTAAGATAATCTGCAGGTTTCATTTGGTGCATTTACTTAAAAGTTCATCTTACAACATTGGCTATACCCAGTGGTTATCCAGTGTTCAAGTCTTTACTCAAATATGAAATTCTAGTTCTCACTGCTATAGCACCGCACTCACAGGTATTCACACTTTCAGGTCAACCTCTGGAACTAATCTCTTCCTCTAATTCTGTCCCTGTTAGAATAAATGCAGCATTTTGTAGTGATTCGTTTCTGCAGACTACATATTGGTGTTAATGATTGTGAAAGTCTTTAGGATCTAATGAATATCCAGAATGTAAGTTGCTGAAGATCTGGATTGTCAGCTTTGAGCTGAATTATGTTCCAGTTGCCATTTGGATACAGCATAACTAATCATAACTGGTTAAAATAGCAGGGATATTTGGGTTGGGGTTTTTTGGTTTGTTGGTGGTTTTTATTGGGGGGGTGGTTTAGGGCTGTTGGGAGGGAGTTTTTTCCTCCTTGGAAAAAACTGGGATGCAGGGAGAAGGGTAAATGACAAGGAACAGTTGGCAAATTCCCTGATAAATATTGATGCCTATGGAGGAGAAGCAGGAAAATGAGCCAGTTTTTCTAACTGCAAGGAGTTCTGGATATGAGACAGATAACATAAGAAGCAGTTATTTATTCCAGCAGCAGGCAATCCGGGGTGTGACTACAGAGTAGTTTAATCCAATCTAAATCTAGACTGCGGCAGTCCTGCCCACGGCTAGTCGCATGTTCCCACTGCCTCCTTGTGCTGGTAGTAGTGCTCCAGCAGCCTTGCAGTGAGCTAGCTCCAGTTTTAATTTCGAGGTTGGTTTTTTTAGGGGGTTTGTTGTTGCTTTTTTAAGGAAGTAGGGAGCTGCTTTGGCATACTCAACTGTGTAGCATCGAAGTACTAATAGCGGTACCAGTAAGTGGCAACAATACACGGCCAGAGATGGGGAAAGGCTGGCCTATACTTCTCAGTGGCAGTACAGACTTGTGACACTGTTACATAACTGTGACTTTGTGTCAAAATTCAAAGCCAGTGCTGCTGTTGAACACAGGAGTTCTGTCTGCCTATTGCTGATGTTTGCTGTTCCTGTGTAGGCTTCTTTGTGTTATCATGCCTTTTGAAGTGGTCTGTGGATCAGATTTGGATTAAAACTAATGCAGCAAAAATACATTTAGTATATTAGTATCGTTTTAAACTGGATTGGTTTGCTGATACAGTTTACGGGAAGGTTGCTTGTGCTGGAAGAAAGGGAAGGGTAAGAAGAAATCAATGTCTAGGGTATGGGGCAAATATAGGACCAATTCTTCTAGCTACAGTGCCATCTTAAAGTGTCACTAGTAATGACTTTGATTGACCCTTGCTTACTGCATGGAGCTTGAATTTTAGGGAGCTACCAGTAAGTTATTTTTCATACTAAGCAGAAAATGAGGCACACTGCTACAGTTCTGCCTGTTGGATCAATTACTTAGGATACCATCAATCCAGATGACAGCGGCACTCTTCGTTAGTATTCCTAGTCTCAAAGAATGAGTAAAAGGCTGGATAGAAATTAAGTATAAATTTTAAATACTGCTTTTCAAATGGAGATTTGAGTTCACATGAATGAAATTAAAACCTTCATTTTCTGTGAACTGTGAGTGACATGGATCTGAGCTCTATACCTTCCATTAGAAGCTGAACATAGTTTCTTAAATCCCATTGCTCTCGGTTTTTGAAGTTACCTCTTTATGAGCAAGACATGCCATTTACTAGGTAAGTTGTTAACAGTGGAGGATTTCAGAAGAGTACAAAATCAATACTGATGCAAAGTTTGCAAGCTTTTAAAGATTGTGAGAACACACTTTCAGTCACTTCAGCTATAACAATGCCCTCTGCAGTTTAGCACCTGTCCTTAAAGGCAGATGTAATATCTAATGTTATTCACTGAACTACATAGAACAGTCTTCATTTGAAACAGAAAGAAAGGCTACCCATTTAGTTAAAGGTGTGCCCCAGGTCCATTTAGTGAAGGGATAGCATTTGAGGGAGTAAGGAGGCGGATAAAGTAGCCTGTGTTACTAACAATGCTTTCAGACAGTATGCACAGACTGAGATTATAAACTACTGAATTGGTGTTTATGAAAACAAAACAAGTCAAAACAAACAAAGCCTTTCCTGTGAAACAATGTAGGCCTTTTATGCAAAAGTTATGAACTTGGATTTCAGTAATGTTTGTTACATCAAAGTTAAATTCCCTAAAAAATTCTAAGTTGTTAAAGAATTCACTTTGCCACTATTAAAGTACAGCCATGCTAGAGGTGAGATACAATTGGTTTTCCTGTAGGAACATATTGGTAAAACAAAATATGCAAAAAAGTGTGATGTCCATATAGTAGTCTGTTGGACCTTCTAGAAAAGTCAGACCACATTTCTGTATTCAAGCCCTACAACAGGGAACATATGCAAAAGCAAGGAAACAGGAACAAAATCTTCAAGCTGCAGTCTTCAGAATTTTGAGCAGTGTCCAAGGCAAGTTACCCTCATACTCTTCTTGCTTGTCTTATCCTCATGTGACTGCACCACTTTCTTTAGTAGTATTTGTGGTTTATGCATAATCCCAGAAGATAGTGAGAGATTAGAGTGGCAGTCCGTACTGCTTTAAATATTAGGAGAGATGAAATTACTAATTTTTTTTCCTTAAAAAAAAATTTAAGGGGGAGGGGTGTGGTTGAGACTTCACTAACTTGTTCTCTACTGCACTCATATTATGCTAAATTTTGATCTTAAAATTAGTATCATACATTACTATAGAAGCAAATGACCTGTTTGCAAAGTTCTTGAAATTGGAGTCTGTGACATTTAGTAGTATTCTGGTCTTATGTGTCAAAGTTCATGAGATGTCGTTTTGGGAGTTGTTACTGAAATTGTACACAAAGTATGAAAAGTTCATAATATTATGTGAAAAGGTCCAAGTCTTAATAATTCTTTTTGGTTGGTATTACTGATTTTTAGATAAAAGATATTTTAACTCACCTTGTAGAGTAACTTGTGTTGACATTTTCAAATTTGGACAGTTTGCATTGACATTTTCAAATTTGGCGCAGAATAGAATAAGTTTGTGTGACCTAATTGAGTTTTTATCTTTTTATTTCTTAATGCTGATAGGAAAGATGTATGCTAATGTCTTTACAAACAATTCCACGGGTGAGGGTATGGGTGTTAACGTCTTTGAAATGGGTCTTAATGTCTCTGCCAACTTCAAGCCACAGGTTTGTTACAGAGCCCAGACGGTTTGACTCCTGAAACAGCCAAGGGTGTCTGCACAAGCCTGACTTTCTGAACTTTGGGGTAAAAGAACAGGTTCAAGGGGGGAATATGTGGCAGGCGGTTCGGGCAGGCTGTACCTTCCGAGTATCTCAGCCCATGGAGAAAGGAAGAGGCAATGTGTGGCCGGGAGTTTGGGATACAAGGAGGCTGCGCCCTCCGAAACCTCGAGAGAGAAAACCCCGCGGGCGTGTGCCCCAGGGGACTCTCTCCCTTTATTCGAATAAAGTTGCAGGACTCCCCTGTCTCCTTTAGGGACACTGGCCTTTCATAGCACAATGTCAAAAGCTGAGCTTAGCTTTGTTTATTAATGCTGTCTTTATTTCACAATTATGCAAATGTTAAACTTTTGGAGATCACATAAAATCAGGTAACTGGTAATCTGCACCAATTTAAAGTCTCAGTCTTAAACACTGTAACTACAGATACATTTTCATATTCTATACATCCAGGATTTGATTCAGAGTTAAGCTGCTTTTGTTTGTCTTTTGTTTAAACCTATCCTTGGACATAAAATTAAATGTTGAGGTGAACAGAGCTATAGTTCAAGCTATGATGTTAATTGTCAGGAGTTAATGGTCAAACATACTGCAAGTATCAGTTGAATAAAACAGTGGTACAAGTTATGCTATATATGTTATTAGTTACATACAGCTGTTTCTTAGTGTTCTCGCTTTTTCCTTCTGATTACTTTTCAGATCTGTTAACTTGACCATCTTTCCAGTGATGAAACAACATTGGGAATTATGGACAAAAACATTGGAGAGCAGCTTAATAAAGCTTATGAAGCCTATCGACAAGCATGCATGGATAGGGACCATGCTGTGAAAGAACTACAGCAAAAAGTAGGTGTTGAGATTTGAATTCTATCTTTAAAGCCATCCTTCCCATTACGTGTAGATACCAGTTTCACTTTAGCTGTGCGCACTTTAATGCATCTGTTAAAAGTTGGAAATTGCCATTATGAAACCATGCCAGTACACTGCAAAGTAACTCATTAGGCTTTGAATTTAGTAGGTGGGTTTCTGGTTTTTGACCTTGAATTCTTTGGTATTTTTATTAGTTTTAAAGGTTGGAAAAGTGTTGTCTGTTTTGGAGGATTAATGAAGTCTTCTAATGTAAACACAGCAAAGATGTATATAAAATTTACCTAACTTTAACAAAATACTTTCTGGAATTTAATTTGCATTCTTAAAAATTAATTTTTATATTATTAATATAAATAGCTTAAATTAAACAATTTTTGTGACAAATGTACGTGAAAGTTGCCAGAATAAGTATTCCTCTTTTAAAAATAATAACCTCTACATTTATTCTTTAATCATGAAGTATTTCTGGAGGCATTCTGACCAGTAAGAAGCACCTTTGAATTTTTACTTAGTCTGTTGCAGAAAACATTAGTTCAGTCAAAACTCCTTTAGAACTTCCCAAGCTGGACAGCAAATCTCAAAGCTATCAGGTTTGGGCTTTCTCATAGTTGTTTTATCATGTTACAGGAAGGCTTGAATGTTTTTGTTGCTTCAGGACTTTCTGATACTTGTAGAACTGGTAGGCTGGGACTTTGTTCAGAGGCCAATGAACCATATTCCGTGTCAAGTTATAGAGCAGTAATAGAATTTGAAGCAGGGAAGGATCTAACAGAGAATATTCTGATATCTGGGCCCAATCTTGTCATCTCCTTGCATGGCAAAATAAACTAGCCAAGGCATCACAGAACATATTCCAAGTCAGTCATGTGTGCAATCATCCACTGTACAGTCTGCCTCTATTCATAGTCTTGCAGCAGTGCTGGTGTAAATCTGTAGAGGTTTCTATACATAACAAGCATAAGTAGTGTGATTTTGTGCTGAAATTGCAACTAATTAACAAAAGGCAAGACATTTTAGAATGTTTGGGGATCTTTTAAATTCTATCTCATAGGGTGAACTATTAACTATTTGAAGGAAAGGGAGTATTAACTGCCTTAGAATCATCTAAGAGTACATGAAAGAATCTTCTGACCAAGAAACAAGGCATCGAGTACAAGATCGATGTCCTTCTAAGGTCTGTGCAAGAAAACCAGAGACATGTGAGATCATCGGTGCTAAGTGAACTAAATCCTTGCAAGATTCACCTCTCTGCATTTTCCCTGGTTCAGAAATTAAAAATTTAAAGCCTTTGATAAAGGATTACTACCAGCTTAAATCTTTGTCCTAATCAAACTTTCAGTAGTTGAATTTTATGGTTTCAAAAGAGAACAAAAATATTTTTTCAAGAAGAGTTGATACTAAAATTACTTGTATTTTTTTATTTGTGTTGCTTTTTTTTAACCAAACTCCTGTTTTTTGAATGACCTTTGTACAGTGCTTTACTCTAGTAACTTCCTCTGTTCATTGTGTGGCCTCCACACACTGTTGGATTGTCCACCATGCTGTTGTTAACAGTTTACTACTTAAGTTACCGATAGGCCACTTGTTTTGCCAGTCTCTAGAGCTGGGAGCCATGTCAAGCACACAGAAGCCAGAGTCATCTCGGCCAGATGGTGTTTGATACAGATGGATGGTTGGTTGTCATGCAGATCTCCTAGTTGGTAACTTGTTGCTGCCATCTGACTCAAGGAATAATTTGTGCACACTGGCTGTCAAAAGCATCTTCTCTTCTGTCTGTTTTAGCTGTCATGTCTGTGCTCTGTACAGAAGTGTTGACAAGACATTGCTGTTGTACATTTTCAATTTGGTTCTCAGTGATTTTTCTGCTTCATGAGGTCTCTTATAGCTGCTGGAGTGTACTGCTCTTTGATCACTTTCCTTNATAGTACAACTACTACCTGGCCTTTTAAAATCAACTTTCCTTTCCTCGATTTTTTCCTGCCTGCTTTACAGACAAACACAGCGGACAGTAGGAGGGTATGGAATTTAAATGTGGCTGTGATTTGAGAATTAGATGGCACTATGGATAAACTATGAATAGACATGAAAACAATGCTGAATCTTGTCCCAAGATGGTGACAGGTGGTGACCTGTTCAGTAATAGACATATTCTTAATTTCAGAAAAATTCAGTGCATTCCTGAAAGTTTTCTTGTTGGGATTTCACAAGTTTTCTTGCTTGTTTTTAGCACTGCTGTAACTGCAGCATTAGGCATGTGCTAATGAAATAATAGTTTTGAATTTTAGCATCTTCCTGACACCTGGCCATTCATTCAATTAATAGACTGTCTAGCAAAATTTATACAGTTTGGTGAAATACAAGCAATATTATTAAAGGAGTCTGTGTGGCCTGTTTATAGTATGAGTTGTAGTATTGGAGACAAAGGATGGGGCTTTTTGCTTACCTTCCTCCTCAGCCCCATTATGTAGGTTAGAAAAACAAGTCCACTACATTCAAAGAAACATAAAAAACTGTTCATAGGCAGTCAAAATGGTTTACAGAGTATCTGTTGTATGGAAGAAGGAAGTATCTGTTGTATGGAATAAACAATGTTGTTGTTTTCCATTTAAAATCTATCTTTTTAAAAGCCTATTTTTATATAATTTGTTAAAAAATATGGGGGGAATTGACTTCTTTTTATAGATAAACTAACTGACAAGCATTCTGAAGAATACTAAAATTTCAATTTAAAGCCTGATATATTCTACGTCTGTACATGAAGAATCCTAACTTAAAAGTTACCCTTTACAACTGCCACAGCTGTGAAAGAGTTATTAAAACTCAGAGTTTATTTCCTATAATACCTTTTATAATCAGTACAGTCCCAAAAATATGGACTTGCCAAAGGACAGAGGACCACAACTACAGTTATCTTTGAAAATCAGAGCTGCTTTTTATATGCCAAATAGGAGACCCCTAGTCAAAACAGAATAAGATTAATGCTAATTAAATTATATTTGCAGACAGAAAACTACATGCAGCAAATACGTGAACAGCAGGAAAAGATAGAGCTTCAAAACAGCATTATTGCAAAACTGAAATCACAGTTGGCTGCTCTGAATGCTAATAGAGGTATGTACTCCAGTTTGCACATTATTGCTTTTTATGCTGTGTTGCACTGATGAATAGTTCTGACTTTGTTGCTTCAGTTTTTACAATATACATATTTCAAATGAGTGTCATACTTTCCTGTGAGTGTGAGAGTTAACACAAATGTGCCGTTTCAAGATCTATTTATAAAATCCAACACTTCTGGGGTCTCTCTTTATCCTCTTCAAGAAATGGTGAGATTTTTCTATAGAGGTAGAACCTGCTAACACTGAAGCCAATAAAAGTTATGAAAATATGGGTTCAAATCATTCACTGGAATTTAAAAGAAATTGTTACGTAATTAATTTTACACTTATCTGCTAATAAGTTTATCTCAGGTTGTTCTAGATGTGAGTGCTATGATTATATGTCTTTTATGTTAGATGAGTCTTGTGATGTTAATCTTACTGCATAACCAGAACTTTATAAGCAGGTAATTCTCTTTCAAATCAAATAATCATTGATGGATAATTTTTCACTGTTTGACTGTATTACACAAATAAGAGAAAAGAGTCAAAGTAACCATGTGTTAATCTGCCATGCTCATTAAATATTTATTCACACTAGCCTAACACTCCTGGTTTTCATAAATACTAGCAAAGTGGCTGACTTTTATTTTTTAAAGTACATGTACGTTTCTTTATTGCCAATTTAGTCTTGCATTGTCTCTAAGCAGAGAATTTGGCTTCTCTTGCTTGTTTAATATGAGAGCTTGCTCAAAGAACATGAAGAAGTTAATGTAAGTCTAGCTTCTTTCAATTTTTCTTGTACTTAGAAGCCAACTGAAAAATGCAGTGATAGTTGCTTTTTTTTTAATTTAAGGCAATGCGCATCCTTACGTTCTGATGCATGAAGACATTGAAACATCCAACTTACCTTTCAGCCAGCTCTCTGAAAAACTGAACATAGCAAAGCAAAGAGAAAAGCTTCTAAAGGTATGTCACCTAAGTTCACTTTTGTGCTCTGATTATACTATGAGAACCTAAAAGATAAGTGAGATTTTTACTGGTGCCTTTGAATTGCATGTGAAGTGCCACTGCAGCCTGTTTAGGTGAACTAACCATCATCTTTGGTCCTTCCCAGTGAAATCTCTGTTTGGCCATCAAGAACATCCCTAGAACAGTTTTGATCATAAAGCAGGAACTTAGTTGCTTATTTATTTCTCAACTTGCCAAAACCCGAAAAAGGGTTGCTTTTCTTGCAGGAGCATTTCATGTTGCAAACGGTCTCTGTATTTCTGCAAGAAACGGAGAATCTGCACTCAGAAAGTGCTGGTGTGGGAAGTGAATGATCCATTACTCCAGAGAGTAATGCTGATTTATTGGTTTTAAATAGCCAGTGTTAAGATGATGTCTCTCTGCCCCTCCTTACTGAAGTGACATTAAGTTTTTCACTACAGCCTATTGAGTGTAACAGGAATAAGAGTAAAGTAATAGTGCAAAATAGCTGGGAAATGCCTTGAATGGATTTTACATATTGAGAGAAGACAGTGACAGATATGCACAAAGTTGCATTGTTCTTATTGTAAATCATCTCACTGTGGTTTTTGAGAACTGTCTTGTAATATGAAGTCTCTTATTTTTGAATGTGAATGTGAATCTCCATAGCAGAGACTCTGTAAGGGTTGTAAAAAGACCCTTGTGAGAAATCAGGCATTAGAATTAAAAAGAATCAATTTCAGGATTTATTTCCTAAGCTTCTAACAAATTAATTATGCTAAATTCACAGAAACACATTTTTTATCAGAAATGTAATTGAAAAGTAATTTCATTGGATTACTGGTGCTTGCTTAATTATCCTGAGGGAATCTTATATGAGATGAAGCCTTTGCAAACATTTTAAACAACCTGTCAGCAAATATTTATATACACTCCTTTTCTATTTAAAAGAAAGTCTTGATATAATTTTTCTGCACTAGAATCTGTAATCATAAGATGTTATTTTTTTCCTAATCTTTGCACTTATTTGGATTGAAACACAGCTGAAGGGTTAATTCTTTGATGGAACATCTTTGCATATTTTTGCAGTTTGCTGTCCTGAGCTGGATAAAATCATGTCTTACAGTTGCACATGAAGATCTGACCAAGTCTAGTATTGCATACTGTTGTATGCAATAGATATATGTTCATTGTTTCTGAATGCTTACTAAAGAACAGCAGTTTTAAGCAACTTAGTCATATGAGTTAGGAATGAGAGGAAGCTGTGTTATCTGCTCATCTCATGGGGAAACACTGAAATTATGTGATCATAATGTGATCTGTAATCATAAACAGGAGATTATAGGCAATGCATGAGAAGCTGGAATCATTATTTCAGGAGCTATTTTCCTAATGGAATATAGGTTATTTTCTTTATCTGCATATTTGTTTTGTGTAGCCAGTTACTGCAATTACCTCTCAGCAACAGGTATTTCATCTGGATTTTGCTGCTTCTATTCCATTAACAGAAATATTTCTGAAATACCTCCATGCAGAATGAACTGTATAAGTCTGCCTGCATGGTGGTGCATTTAAACCCAGGCATATTCCTATTCAATTAAGATGGTTTTAGAGAGGATTGTGTAGAGATTGAAACCCATGCAAAGTTGGGTTGACCCAGCCTATTCTATATTCCTGTTACTGGGAAAAAGTATGAAGCTTGAGGAAAATATGTTTGACTGGACAAAGGCTGCCTTCTGCAGAGGCACATGGATATATTTGCACCATCCTTCCAGTGCAAAGAGCAATGTTTGGTATTGCGTCTAGTAAACCTTGCCTAATCTGGCACAAGTGAGACAAAAATGTCCAGATAGCACAGCAGAGGCACACACACTTGTACTAGCTCTGGCTGTGTCTTGGCCATGCAATTCATGGCTATGAGTGAAGATATACAGCAGTGTCTCTACACAAGTTATCATTTTATTGAATAAAAAAAACCCCGCAGTAAGCCAATGCTTCAAGGGAAAATTGGATAACTCCATGGAAGAGACATCTGTTGAGAGTTAATAAATACATAGACACTATTACTCAGAAGATCTGGGAATTTATTAACGGATATATCATGAATGTCTCCTGTTTTCTTGTACTTTTTTTTCCCCAACATCATTTTTTGACATCTCTTAAACTGAAAATCCATCATCCTGTCACTGACCCAGTATAGTTTTCTTGTACATAATTCAATAAAGTATTGGCTTTTTTGATATTGAAATTTGGAAGTCTGAATATTCTATTTGAAAGCCTATATTTTTGTAATCATATTCTATCCACATTCTGCTCTAAATGAAATAAATTATTCCTACAGCCATTGTCCTCTACAGTGTCCTTGAAACAAGACAGGAGGTGCCTGGGTTTATTGATACCTTTTGAAACTGTCATTTGCTAGGTCCAGTGGGATTTTTAGTGGACTGTATTCTGTCCTGCAGTAAAGTTAATAGAAATCCTGAATTGATTGGAATAGGTGCACGATTAGAGCTTAAATTTCAGAGGTTTAAAAGGAGGGAGGATCTATCTTTTTCTTTGTTTTCTAGTAGGTGGCCATATGTGTATTTTGTATGCTATTGTCAAGGTCTGTTGCCTGTGTGTCATAAAATGCTTTAGGATTTTTTTGTTCACATTTATCTTCACTGAAACAGTTGAGTGGACCAGATTGGCTTGGTGGTCAGTACCCAACTATATACAAGACTACCAGAATTTTTCAGTCCTCTGCTTGAGAAGACCAAAGGGGCCTAACTTGCTGCCTGGTTTTGAGACCCTGGCTAAACTTTCTTAAGTAAGAATTTGGATCCAGCTACTATCTCAGAGCCAAAGCTGTGCAGCAAACCAAAAACCTTAGAGATACGACAATGTCAAGCTTCTACTTTTTAGTACAATCAGACATCAGAATCCTTGTGAACTGAATAAGATATGAAGCTAAAGTCAACTCCTGTGACAAGAAAACATGCTCATGATCCCATTTTACTGATACAAGAATCTCAGTATTAAACACTGTGTGGAATTTGTTTGTTAGAGTCTCTTGTGCCATGAAAAGGAAACTGTGTATCAAGAATGAATGATGCAAATGTTACACAAAACTCTTCATCCTACAATAAATCTCTAGGTCTTCATTTTGTGCAGGACATAAGCAGAGGAATGGCAGACATATGGCAGCCGTCTTTATGTTCTAAATTATGGGGCTAAAATTACTTACATAACTAAGAGCAGCTACTGCCCGGTCTTGTAGAGTTGCATGTTCCAGTCCATAGCAGCTTCTCTAGTGTCACTTTGTTTCCTATCTGTAAAGCAAAGAAAGCTGTACTTGATTTTTTGCTGGCTGGTAATATTGTGCATTTAGCTGTTCTTTGCTGCTAGTACTGATGCATGCAGTAGAATTATGCCTAATGAAAGATATAAGAAATTCTGGTATTGATAGCCTTTTCTCCTATTCCTTCATCTGTTTAATCTCTTTCTATCCAATAATAGAGAAGAGTTTGTGGTGAGACTGTTAAAAGTCACAGTTAATATTCCTTGAGATTACTTATATAGTTCATTAGTTGAAGTGTGTTTTTCCTTGAAACTACCTGACCATTTGTTTGTTTTAGGAAGCCACTGAAACAGGCCATTATAGCACACTTCAGGGAAAAATAAAAGGACCTGCCTTTGCTGCAGTACAGTCTGGGGACTGACTGGCTGTGGAGCAGCTCTGGAAGGGAACTGGGATCTTGTTAGACAGCAAGCTGAGCATGAGCCAGCAGCATGTCCTGACAGAAAAGAAGGGCAACAGCTCCCTGTGTTGTATTAACAGGAGCACAGCTAGCACACAGGGAAGTGAGTATCTCCCTCTATTCAGTGTTCACTGGATTGCATCTAGAATATTACACTGGGTTTAGGGACCTCCAGTACAGTAAAAATATTGACAAACAACAGTCAATTCAACAGAAGCACCACTGAGACAACTCGGGGCTGGAGTACATATCCCATGAGAAGATGTAGAAACTGCTCCTGTCCAGCCTGGAGAAGAGGGGGCTTCAGGGGAAGCTAATAGCATTCCAATACCTACATTCAGGTTATCAGGCAGATGGAGCCAGGCTCTTAATGGTAGTACATGGCAAGAGGATAAGAGACAATGGGCAGATTAAACAGAAAAGGTTCAGACTGAACATAGGGGAAAACATTTCACCATGAGGACAGCCAGGCATAGGAAAAGGTTGCCCATAGAGGTTGTGCAGTCCCAGTCCTTGGGAAATTCAAAACCAAACTGAGTAACCAGATCAGACATCATAACTGACCCTGATTTGATTAGAAGCTAGAGAACCTTGGAAGTGCCTTCCAATTTCAGTTATCCTCCTATCCTATAAAGCCTCTAAAAGAAAAGATACTGATTTCTTCATAATAGATATGTAACCACTTTGCTGGCAGCTAACACCAGTGTGCTTAAAAGATCCATTGTGTTGCCAAGTACTTAACTGAGCAGATATGACCTGTGCAAAATATTTATAAAGTTTATGAAGTTTATAAAGCATTAGCTTTGTAAACTTCAGCCAGTTTATAAGAGTTACTACATCATTGTAAACCACCAAGCACAGCATTGGAAACTCTTAAGATCATCAAGCAATGAAGAGTTGTATTGTTGAAAGATCCCAAAAGGTGTAATTGTTTCTCCAGTGTTTTTCCTGGTATCCTGTTGCACAGGAATGATGATTTCCATTAGTATGTACTCATGATGTCTTCAGTTGCATGGCTCTTCTCATGGGGCTTTTTTCCCTGCTTGCTTAAATCTTGTCATCACTTGCTACAGATATAGGAGAAATGGAAGAGAATTACTGGCCATTGCTGCAGTGCCTCCAGTTATCTGAAGGCTTTTGAAAGCCCACATGTGAATTGGAGCTGCAATAGTCTCAAAGAGATAAATTATGCTGTGTCACAGGCTCAGTGATTTATTTTACTGTCCTTAAGATACAACTTTTCCTCAAGGGCAAGTGTTATTTTTGATGAAAGCTTTTTCCTAGGTCTTTGGATTTCCAGCAAATAATGATGAAAGAAAATACAGGAGAAGCTGTATCCCCTTACCTTATTTAAACAGGAAATTGAGTTTGACCGCCAGAAATGCAAATCATAGGATTTGATTAGGATCAACGAGTTTTGCTGGGATTGAAACATGCCATTTTTAGACAATGTTTTGAAGTCACTGAGGAGAAGAGGCTTAATCTGGATCCCTAAGATACCACCCAAGTCTGGAGTTGTTTTGAAGCTCTTACTGTAGATTTGCTATTCAAAGTCACAATTGAGACTATAAACCAATGTCTTCAAAGCTATTTTTCTGCAGGTTTTTGTTTTTTATCCAGCGAGTATAACTTTTTGAGGCTAAAGAGTTGTGTCAGCTGCATGTACACTCATCCATGCTTAGCCAGCTGGTGTCTTGGTAAACCAGCTCTGGACCTATCGCTGCATGGCTGTCTCTGTCTAGTAGGGTAGCCCCTACCTACATAATCTCCAAATGCACCACCTCACCCTATGCAGGTTCCATTTGAAAATAAAACAAAAGGTCTTGAAAAAGCACTTAGTTGCTTCTTTTCTCTTCATTTTGCCCTACTTGTCTACAGAATATTTAACTGCATTTCACTTACGTTCTTCTTTAAGACTTAAGCCTTTGGGCTTACTGCTCTTGCAGAGACAATCATTGGGTTTGGGGACACTTTTTGTGACACTTGATACAATTCTATAGACTTCATAAGCTAACAACTATAAGGTTTTCATAGCAGCAGTTTTTAACTGTAAGTTGTTTCTTGAAAATTTTTGCAATTACTATCTTCGAGCATATTTAAAAATTGTTTGTTATTTCCTTCTTTATTCCACAAAAATCCCACATAGTTAAAAGTTCCATGAATTACTAACTAGATGGATCATTAAAGTGAGAGCAGCCAGGGCTTGTTATTCCACAAATCTTTATAGGACTGAAATATTTGCAATACAATCCTGGTTATACATAAAGATTGAAAGATGAGAGGCTGGAGAGCAGCCCTGCAGAAAGGGATCTGTGGTTTGGGTTGAAGGCCAGTTGATAGGAGTCAACAGTGTGCCTCAGCAGCTAAAAGGGTCAGCTGTGTCCTGGGGGGCATCAGGCACAGCATCGCCAGCTGGGCAAGGGATGGGGTTGTCCTGCTCTGCTCTGCACTGGTGCAGCCCCACCTTAAGCACTGTGTGCAGTTTTAGGTGCCACAAAAAGGACATCAAACTATTAGAGCATGTCCAGAGGAGGGTCACCAAGATGGTGAAAGGTTTTGAGGGCAAGATTTAGGAGGAGCAGCTGGAGTTTGTTGAGCCTGGAAAAGAGAAGGCTCGGGGTGACTTCCCTGAGAGGGTCATTGGTCACTGGAACAGGCTCTCCAGGGAAGCTTGGCCATGGCACTGAGCCTGTCAGAATTCAGAGAGTGTCTAGACAATGCTCTTAGTTCTGTGGTTTAGGTTTAGGTAGGCTTGTGAGGAGCAGGGAGTTCAGCTCAATGATCCTTAGGGTCCCTTGCAACTTGAGATATTCTAGGATTGTGTGATTGTGTTCTTGGGTTTGCTCAATTTACAGAATTATCACCATCTTCAAAATGGTATAAGAGATTGAAATTAATTAAATGTTGTTTTATTTATGTATCATATATGCAAAATATTATACATAAAATGTTAATGTAAATGATACAGTAAGTGAACTGAGAGACTGTCTTTATTTTGTATAAACACTAATATGACTTTCAAAAATTCACAAGATACAGCTGTTTTGAGTGATCATCTATGATGAGTTACATCTATGTGTAGTGTATTGTAGTTTACTATCAATTGAAAATTAACAATGTAATAAACAAGACTGACCCTTACTTATGATGCAAAACCTACATTTAGCATATTATAGACTGCTGAATAGTGATATTCCACAAGCCTCAATTTTATTAATTGTACTGGTGTTTCTACAATTATTTTTTAGGAACAGTTAGACAGTGAGAGCATGAAATTGAAGCAACTTGAGGACAAAAGCAATCAAAAGGAAAGGAAGCTTTTATCTATTATTTCCAATCAAGATGATAAAATAAGAAATCTGAAACTCAAATTACAAGAATTAAATGAAGCACAAAAGGGTAAACAGATGCCAACATGTAAAAGGGAGGTAAGATAAGAAACTAAGTAGAGATAAAATCCAAAAGACAAATATTAGTAAATTATTACTTCTTTCAAACATGAAATGTTTGGAATTCCTACTAATTATTCTAATAAACTTATTTTAAATTTCCACATTCTATAATTACTAGGAAATTGTCAAATTATATAAAACACATAGGGAACACCATTAAATACATATCAGTTAGTTTGTATGTTAATTATTTTATGTTATGTCTTGAAAATTTTCATATTTGTGAAAACTCCAGAATAGCATTTCTGGTTTATAATTTTCAGTTGGAAGTTTTCACCAAGACTGAGTTGATTTTTTCATTTTTAGGGTGCTATTGTGTTCTTGGGGGATAGCTAGAGTGCAGTCATTGATGTGGCTCTAACTGTGTATAGATATATTAACTACCTAATTTAAGGTGAACACAGGTAAGGGTAGGAGCACAGCAACACGTAACTTGTTGCTATTAGACTTCTTAGCATTGCTTAACTTATTGTGACAAGCACTTGTATCCCGTGTTGCTGTGTCTAAGGCAGCTCAAATGCATCTACAGGAGCTGCAGCTGCACTTCAGCCTTACAGGTAAGACACACCTGTAGGCTATGGACCTGTGGTTACAGGCAGTGTATCAGCTTATACAGATTTCTAAGTTTATACATCTTTGAAGTCAGCTGATTGGGCAGGCGTGCTCCAGTTCATGTCTGACTCGGAGCACATATGAACTACCCAGGCCATCTGGTAATGTAGCTCTAGTGGAGCTGCAATTTAATGACTCGTGATTATGAAAACTTCCCTTAATGTGTGGTAGATGTAAAACTATGTAATACTGGAGTGAACCACACGGTGGTAGTCAAAGTTAATAACTTATTTAAAAAACTGCTAGAACTCCTGACATATTAGCTTCTGATGAGTTCATTGAAATTTTCAGTGAATAAATTGATTTTTAAGAGGTAAAATAGCTGTGTAACAAGCTTATACAAAAGACAGACTCTTACCTTATACGTGACTGAAAAAGAATTACAATCAAGCAATATTCTTAGAACCAGTTCCCTTTCAAGGGAGTATGAGCAGAGAAATGCCACAGAGTTAATAAGTTAAACTAAAAAGAACTAGGAATTTCACATAAACTGCTTTCGTCATTTTGACAGTGCTTTGAGAGCTTTCAACAGGACTAGGTGAAGGACCCCATGACATTTCTATTCATACCAAGGTGAAGTGCAAAATTAATATGCTAATGTACTCAATATTTTCATATTTTACTTCAAGGTGAAAAGTAAGAAAGTTGTTCCAGATAAGCCTGAATTATCTCTAGGGATCTCTGGTATTTCACCTGAAAGGTAAATACTTCTGCAGCATTTTTCAAATTTGCTTTTGTCTTTCCTGCAATTAAGTAAGCTATTTCCCTCTTTTCTATACAGTATCTTAACAACTGACTGGGCAGGGAGTTGAGAGGGGGGAGCATCAAAGGTCAAAGTGTTAATGCAGGAAGATAACAGAGCCAGCAACTATGTGGAATCATAGCTGGGGCTTTACAAGTATTTAGGGATAAGCTGGGAGGGAGAAAGGTAGCCACTTGGTTCAGCAGGAGGTTCAACTCTGGGAAACAGCAGCAGATGTTAATGCTGGGCTTTGGATAAGCATTAACTGCCTTGCATTAACTCTTCTGGACAGGAATGTACAGCCATTATGGATTAACTGATGGCAGCACAGCACAGGAGCCTGCTGTGCTGCCAGGAAGAGGTCTGATAGGCAGCATGAAGAAATAGTTCTTGGCCTGATCCATCCTAAATGAGAGAGTTTGAAACTAAGTTTATCTGTAAGCTGAAGCCAGCAAACCCCTGGTATGACCAAGGGATCAAAAGCAGTAGATTTCTTCTTCTGCCAGTGATTTTGGAAAAATATTAACCAAAATCTTAGGTTTGCATTTTTCATAGAATAGGCAGTAACATGACTTTTAATGGCTTTGCTGAGGTCAAATAGAAGATGCTTCAAGTTGAGGTTAGGGGAGTATTAAGGGAAAGTATCATAAATTCTTGCTGTCTTCTTATTCTCTTGGCTAGGCATCTGCTTTTGACCACTCCCATACATAGGCTAGGTGAACTACATGGATCTTTATTCTGGCTCACTACTCTTTTATGATAAGAGAAAGAGGAAACAAGACTGTAATGTGAGAAAGACTTGTTTGTCTTTTTGATTTATATCTAAAAAATGAAAAACCTTTACCTGTCTTCTGTCTCCCTGCTCTCAAATAGCTCCCTTACTTTACTGTTTTCTTGGAAAGAGGTATGTGACTGGTAAGATTACTGGTAACCTTACACTAGTAAGATTACAGTATCACAAATGTCTAGCAAATTAAGACTGCTTCATCTAATCATAGCTATATTTTAAAGTTCTGATTAGAAACTTGAATTTTTTTTCTTATTTATCAAAACATCTGAAAAATCAGAATGTGTTAACAGTAGCAATTTTAACTCCTTCTGTAGACCTTTTTTTTCAAATGAGATACAAATAGACGTTTGTGTCTTCAAAAAGAGAAACACAGCAGAAGTAGGAACACAGTCTGACTGCTATATGAATAAGCAGTATATAAGGAAAACAATTCACTGGATTAAAGGAAAATCCCTTTTGAGATCTTTTGATGTAAGCATGCGAAAGAGAACACAAATCCAAGTTCACTTTTTCACCTTTGAAGTTCATTTTATAAAATCCATTATATTGTGCTTAAAAATATTAATTACTCAGCAAGTTTATCAAAATTTTGCAATGGAATTTTATGGATGCATCAGTAACTAAATAAGTGCTAAAAGTAAGTGCTTTTGGGCAAATAAACTCACAACAGCATGAGCTATTTTTACCATTCTCAGTGCAGATAACTAAATATCAGGTTCCAATATTTTCCCTCTGGAAAATATATAATACAATACATCTCTCAAAATAAAAAGAAAGTCATATGATATTGTATTAAACCAGAGGGAATGAGTTCACCAACTCCTCCCCAAAATGCCAGGTAGACAAAGAAGGGAAGAGCTGTAACAAATGCTTTTGTGTTCCTTCTTCTGCAGTCTGAAGTGCACCAGCAACAACAGGAAGCAATTAATGTTCATTGTGGCAGCATCTTATTTTCCCTAGAATGAGGTGGAAACAGTACCCTTGGGAAAGATAAACACTTCCAAAAAATACCTGAAAGGACTGAAAGGCTGGATTTTTGGGGTGGGCCTTGCAGGATCAGTTCCTGTGTTCAAATACATATGTGTATGATATGACTTAACAACTCTTTGACAACATTTCCTTTTTCTGCTTACTTTTACTGAGGAAAAAAAATATGTATACATATGTTGACGAACAAGATAGCCAAGAAAAGTATCTTATACTATTGTTTTTCTCTGGTTTGTTGGTGTGACTACATTAAAGGTCACAACAAACTGAATTGTTTGACTCTAATTTGCAATTTTGATCTTCCAGAGAGAGTCTGGAGACTATTTTCCAGGACATGAAAGAAGAGTGTCATCAAATATGTATGCTAGCCAGAGAACAAACAGACCAACTGAGTAAACTTAAGATAAAGCCAGAACCTGAAACTGGTAATATCATACTTAAGCTCTTATTGTGATTCAACTGTTTGAAAGCTTTGCTTTATATTTGAAAATACTGCAAATTACACATACATAGAAGTACTTCCACTGTTTACCATCTGCCTTTTTCAAGTCTGTTCACATGGTGCTCAGTATTTCACCAAGAAAACGCACCGCCAGTTTTGGCATTCTATGACGAATGCTCCAAATCACATGTTATAAAAGACAGTCATCACATCAATGGCTCTTGTAATTGTTTTGTCCCTTGGAGTGAGAGGCAGGCACTTACTACATGTGATATCCCATCATACTGTGTGAATGACAGCACTTGCTTGCTTTTAATTTAGCTGTCAGTTCAAAAGATGTCTGCTATGAATGTCTCCAGCCCCATATCTGCTAGAGGAAAACTGCCGGACTGAGGAGACTCAGAGGACTTATTTTCAGGACTTCCTTGTGCAGACTTTTAAATACTGTTTTGTTACATGGGACAAGAGCTTAATCCAACACTTCCTGAAAACAAAAGGAAGGCTTGATTTTTGTTGAAACTATGAGAAGTCCTGAATATCTGGTGCTGCTAATGCTTACCTTTAATATAATGTAAGCTACTATGGGTATAGTAGCTTTACTAGCTCTAATCCTCTACTACCTTTTCTTAATAGTAGAAACAGACTCTTAAATGACTTCAATAAGCACCTGGCAAATGCACACAGTTGAAGCAAAAGATGCTGATTTCAGCACTTAATTTAATTTAAGTCATCCATTATTGAAGTTTTGTTGCATGAAATGCTGACATGTATCTTGTTGCTTCAAATTTTTCTGCCTGTACTGTATTGTGATTTTATAATTGTATGTTAATAACTTCATTATTTGGGGGTGGGAATTTTGGAGGAAATGTAATTGGCAACTTATTTCAGAATGGTTTTGGTTTCCCTAAAGTGCCTAACTCAACTGTGTGAAAAGCCATACCTGATGTAAGCTATGTAGATGATAAAAGAAGTGCCTAAGTCAACTGTATGTAAAGATGTGCATACAGTATATTATAGACAAAAGCTATATAGGTTTAACGTTTGATTTGGTATGTCTGTGTTCCACTTTACTACACTATCTGACGTCAGAAGGCGATCAGTACGATCAGTTTTTACTGAAGTTATTCTCTCACCTGATTAGGAGTAACCATTACTATTTTTATTAATATAATGCCAAAATTGAAGGGCAAATTCTCAAAACAAAGGGAAAATATGGTCCCATTTCTGAATAGTTATTCAGTTTAAATATTTAGCTAATTTGGAAACCAGTGGGAGTTGGGTACCTGAATACCTTCTAAAATCGTGCTCAGGGTGCCTAGAATGTTCTTGGCACTGTGTGAAATGGTTTAGGTTCCAGCTTCTATTTCTACCAGAACACTTCAGTAAATATGCAAGTATGTGTTAAGAGTATGGGACAACATAACTTTCGAAAAAATGAAAATGTTTATAGCCATAAATCAAAGATAAATATAATTACTAGAACAGAATTATTTCCTTTTGTTTCTATTGTGATAGTTTTTGTGTCAGAACTAATGTTTGTGAAAGAGAACTACACCGCAATCTCATTTTAAAGAGCAAAAAATAACAATTAAAAAAGCAGGGAAGGAAGACCAAAAAAAATACCCAAACACCACATTTCTAATAACTGTACTTTGGTGTACTACTTAATGTTTTCTTCATTCTTTCCTCACAGAAATACAGTTTTCCATGCCGATACAGTGCACTGATAAAACTGATGAACAAGCAGAAGAGCTTTTTAAGCCTCGGGTTATAAAGGATATAAATAGAGGTGCATCATGCATCACATCTATCACACCAAGAGGAGTGGGCCAAGATGAGGACAACAACTCTGTAGAATCACTTTCTAAATTTAATGTCAAGTTTCCACCTACAGACTATGACTCTGCTTTCTTGCAGAGCACTCAGGAAAAACCAACAGTTCCTTGTACTGGTATATCTGAAAACATGCTTCAAGATCATCATTTTAACCTGGAGCACAGAGACTGTGCTGTTAACCTCAGTAAATTGGAACCTAACTCATTTGAAGCTCATGGCATTGATCTCATGACCTCAGCTTTACAAAGCTTAACTACTGTTGACAAAACAAACCCCTCAGATCATTCAAAGATGCCCATAGAAAATATCTTTGACAAACCATGTTTAAAAACAACAGACAGTGGTTTCACATTTGTACCTAAGCACACAAACCAGGGTGTACCTGAAGTAATTTTTTCTTTAGAAGCTGCTGGAACAACCGTCAGAGGCCCTCATCAGGTATCTTTTCTATAAATATCCTACATTTCGAAAAATGGTAATGATTCAGACACACATTTTGCAAAGATCTTTGAGGTGGGATTAATATATTCTATAAAATACCTCATCAGTCTTTTTTTAAGACAATATCTCTTGTCAGTTCCTCTTCCTAATACTGGAGAACGTGTACCAGATGCTTTTCTGGTGAAACGTCAGGAATATAAGCAGACATAAGCACTGGATGCTTGTACAAATTTCAGTTCATCAGATATTAATTGCTTCTATATCTATTTCAAAGCTGTCATTAATCCTAAATTGCCCCCTAGATTGCTTTCTTTCTATCCTCTATCTCAGTTGAATAGGGCACACATTTGTTTTAATTGTTTTCATGTACAGCAGAAAATATGAAAAATGGACCAATTAAAAAGCTAAACAGATAAATACTTCCATTATGAAAAAATAGCTACTTTTTGTCTCAATCTGAGGTATCAACAACACCCTATTCCTCTGCTCTAAGAAACTTAAATTTTTGTCATTGTAGGAAAAAAGCGAAATTATTTTTTCGAAGGGAGGAAAGTTTGCTAAAATACTTTATTTTAGATTTATATATGTAATTTGGGCTTAAATTTCAGTTATAGCCTGAAATCCATGGGAGCTTCTGAAAATAAGGCCCAGTTACTGTAATGCAGAAAAACATTTTATCATGTTCTGACACTCACATCTCCTAATACTTTGCTTCTTTTGTGTAACAACCTGTCTCAGCTGAAAGCTGGCAAAATTATGGAGCCTTATAGACTGATTTAATGGGATTCTTTTTTCTATGCCTTTTCTGGTACCTTGTGAAAGGACAGATTTTCAAGAATAAGCAAATAGTGGTAATTAGGAATTCTCTGAGGGTGGAATTCACATATTTTTACTATTTACATGGAAGAAGTTTTGTGTTCTTTCTTAATGACAAGGTACGTGCAGCAGAAGAGTTTTACCTCTCATTTGGTCACTGCATAACATGCAAAACTAGCGTTTGGAAAGTGTTTGTAGGGCATGATAACTTTGATGTCTTCTTCTCCTAAAATGTACCCAGTCTAGTTTAATTTTCTATTACAAACCACTTTTGAGTGAAAATTTTAAAGCATTGAAAGATTGCTGTTTTACCTATAAGCTTGATTTTTTCAAAAGCTATTTTAAATACCTATTTGTAATGTAGGAGATCTCAATTCTATACCAACTTATTAATTACAGTTTTTATTGTATTTTTCATTGAGGGTCCTCAGTTAAAGTTGTGACTAAGTTAAACAAATTAACACATTTATTTTATTGCTACTAGAATTTCCGTGGAATGTGAAGCATACACTTCATTGCTTGTTACTATCCTCTTTCTCTGTATTCCCTCTCCAGCCTGTTCTTTTACTAGTTAGTCTGTGTATTCCTTTTTCAATAGATGGCACCCTGCATTGTACATTAAAGCAAGTGAAACAGCTGGTATGTGGTTATAAATTTATAGGGGAGTATGCAGCTTTAAAAGTACAGAACAATGGTTGAATAGCAGTAAGCCTTTGACCATTGGTATTTCTGCAAAAAGGAAATTATTTTGGAGCCAGCATTTAAAATGTGAATGATCTATTTTGTAGAGAAAAATGAACTAATGCTACCACTCAGAGAAAAAGAAAGCTAATGGTGAACTGTTTCAGTATTTGAAAGTCATATCTACAATAGCACTGCATTGATTAAAATTATATTTCTTATCCAGAAGTTCATTTTAAACTAGCCAGCATTACTTTAGAATCCATTAAACATATATCTGTGTATACCAGTATATTTAAATTCCCATCGCCTTCATTCATCTGCCTTCAAAACAGGTTTTTAAGTATTTTTCCCAGTTAATTGGACTCAGCTCTAGAGGTTTTTCCTGACTGTAAATTGTGCTAAAGGTTTGATCAGAGATAATATAGATGTAGATTTAAATACAATTTTTTTAAAGTTACTTGTATACATGCCCTTTTCACTCTGTTAACCTTAGCAAAATTTATGCATAAACTTGTTCTTAGTATTTTTACCACCTTTCTAGGGGGTGGTTATGCTGCTTACAGCTTCTATCATCCCTTCCAAAAATGAAGGAAGAGCCAAAAAGGAGAGAATTATATACCTCTTTTTTTTTTTCCTAGTGTAGATAAAACTTTCAAGTATTTACTACATATGTTAACTTATAAAATGGAAAACCCCATAAATGCAATAGATTTGGCAACAGTAAGTTCTTGGAACTGCTCTCAGTTGGTGTAATAAATTTAGCTCTTTCCTTCTATGTGGATACTAAATCTAAAAACTCAGTACTGTTTTCTTAGAATGTAACTTTAAAAAAAAAAACGTGACTGAAAAGAGCAGCAGATTAAAATACACATGGATATTAGTGAACCTAGGATTTTACAGACTACATTTAGCTGAGACTTTCATATAGATGCACATGTTTATTCGTATTTGCAGTTTGAGGGAGTTGTTTCCACCAAAAATACTTATAAGTATGTTCATGATTTTAAAAGCAAAACAGTAGTCTATTAATCTGAATATTAATGTTTTTGAAATGGAACGTCTGCTTAAATAGATCCCTATTCTGACAAGGATATTAAACTCAATCTTAGCATTCAAGAAATGGAAGTTAAGTACCTGCATGTGTGGATTGCTGGATGAGTACCTCCCCTTGTTATGTTCCAAGATGATAAATAGTTTTTACAGTACTATTTTATCTTTTTTTCAAACTGTGCTTTACATCATATCAGAAACAAGTAATTCTAAACACATTTATATAGTGTGTTTAAGTGTGTTAACTTGTTTAAGTGTGTCAGTGTCTAGATAGATTTAATATGCAATTTACACCAGCAACATACAATAAGTAGACTCTTTGAGCTGAAAAAAGTGGTGTGATTGCACTTAATTACTAATTAGTCAATTTAATTATATGGATTGCTGACCATAATGAAAGACAGTAAATCTGCTATTTCTATGTGATAAGCTAAACAGTGTTTAAATACAGAATGGGCAGGAAATTGACTCCCAAGAAGTTCAGGGTGGTTTAAAAAGAAGGTTTAACTGCTGTGAAAGCCAGCTTAGTTGTATAGTGGGTTATCATGGGAGAAATAAACAATAGATTCTAACTATTTGGCATGATGAAATTTAAAGAAGAGCTGAAAATTAAAAATCTTGCTTAAGTATCAGAAGCAAGAAATTTACTTTGTAAATTATTCTTTCTTGCCTTTCCATGTGTGAGTGAAGCAAGAGGGGAAAAAAGAGCCAAAAAACCCCTCTAGGACACTCTCACTTTTAAGTTCCATCCCCAGTTAGCGCTCATAGCAGCTTGCTGCTGTTCTTTCTACTTGTGTAGCCACAATAGGATGCATTTGGTTTTCAGTTTACTCAAAACCTGATTATCCTGGCCATATACCATAACTATTTGACCTTGTGTTGCTAATGCTAAAGTATTTTTAACTTTGCTTTGAAAACTGGCAGAAGACTTTTTGGTTCCTAGTTGGTACAATTCTAAATAGTGTACGCTTAGATTCTGGGCTTAAGTGCCTTGAATTCCAATGTTGAATAAACAGACTTGCTGGCTTTAAACTAACTAGCTCAGGGACCAAAAGCAGTCCAGCTGCTGAACCAAATACAACATAATTTACAGAATTGCCTGCATGCACAGATAGATATTCACATGGTCCCAATGAATTTAATGCTGTCATTGAAGAAGGAATCCCAAACAAGATTATTTGTGACATGTTTATACTAGGAGGCAGCCAGAGCAAATAAGTACCTTAAGACATGTCAGTGATGTAGTCATTTTTGAAGTAAACTGAAAACTAGTTATATGTCAATAAGAATGGAAATAAAATATGGATCATATTAACTCTGTACAAGAAACATTTTATTCTAAGGTAAAAATGTATTTTCTCATTTCTGCTAAATGGCTATTGTGTAGTAGGACTTCTACAGTAAAATACTGAAATGCAAAGTTAAAGAAAAGATTTAGTATGTACCAGACTGATATTACAAAGTTCTGCTCATAGCACTATTTATTGTTAATAGATACTAAGGTATTTTTAAATATTTGCAAGGATAGTGTGTTTTTAGAACTTTAAAAAAAACAAAGTCTTATATTGCTTTTCTTAAATGAGAACTCTCTAGTTAATGTCTCTGGCCAGCAGGTGTAAAGGAATCCTAATTTAAAGCAGCGGGTAATTTTTTTCAGAATAAACATCAACTACAGCATACTGTAAACCACATTATAAACCTCAGCAATAATAATTTTCTGTTTCTTTTAGCTCATTTGGCAGCCTCGAGACAATGATTTGCTGGCACAAGCATATGCAGACTCTGAACTGAATCAGTGTGGAATATGTGAATTCTGTCGAGAAGTTTTCCCACCATCTCTAACATCTAAGGAAGATTTTCTTCGGCATCTCAATTCCCACTTTAAAGTACAGTCTTAATGTATGAGAATTCAATGGTTCACTGTTTTTGCATACATTTATCCTTTTTTTTATTCAATAGATATGATAAGAGTTTAGCAATTAAGACTTCTTGTAACAAGAACTCATGACTGAAATTGTTTGTCAGATAAGCACATTTTTAGTTGTCTTTTGACAAGGCAAAATGAAACTAAGTCACCCAGTACTGTAATTCACATTATTGCTTGTTATGCTTCACTATTAACTTTGAGAGTGATGTCAAACACTTTTTTTTTCCCAATTAATCTTTGCCTGAATAGGCCTGAAGTTGTGATTGTATTTATGAATGTAGACTTGCAGGATTAATGCCTTAATCTGTCTGGCAAAAAATGCCAGGATTTTTTTTTACAATATCCAGTGATATGATTATATTCTCCCTGAAGTAAACAGGGAGAGCAGTAGGCCCTCATTTTTCATTTATATTATATAATTCCCAAATTTAACTTATGATAGTGAACCTCTTAATACAGATTCTTGTAAAATTATGACAGTAGCTGAATGCCAGGTGTGCCAGAATTAAGATAGGCTTGTTCACTAGTACCATAAGTGAATGGTTGACTTTCCCAGATGAATTTTTTACTAAAGAGAGTAATCAAAAGCAACACATAAATAACGCTTTTGACAAAATGGAACAGTAATGATTTTATGAATATCTATTACATGTTATGAAAAAAAATATCGAATATCGTGTACCCTTATAGCATTAATAATTACTAAAAATGCTTTCAGGAAACAGGTTATATTAGTATGAAGGATAGAAAAGGTTAAACTTTCCCCAAAACTAATAATACCAAAGATTATTTGCCTTCCCTTCTGGTCTGCTATGATGGATAGCCCAAGACTAGAAATGAAAGGAGGAAACCTAATCACCCAAATCTCGGTGACTTTATTTTTAACCTGAATATGCTTAGTGGCTTTCTCAATGCAATTAAAATTCGTGTTTAGCTGAAACATTGCAGTCTGATAAAGTCTGCACATTTTCTAGATTTACTGATACCAAATTTAAAAATAGGGGTGTTGCCAAGTATTTTAAATTGATGGTAAATGGTGCTTGCTTTTTGCATTTGAACTGAATATAGAGTTTAGCCCTGATATTGATAATTAGCATTAATATTTTCATAGCAGCAAAGCACAACACTTTTTCTTTTTAAAGATTTGTTTGCAGGTGATAAATTTCTGGAAGAATTAACACCTGCATAACTTTTAGAAATGGATTTTTCTGCAATTATTTTCTCTATTTTAAACATGTCGTGTTTGTGACGCGCTGTCAACAGAGGGTACTGTAATAAACAGCAGTGTACAGTGCGTGTCTGCTACATGACCTAGAGGAAGAGTTTCTTACTCTTCGGAGCTCTAAAGCCTCGCCGGTCCGCAGCGCTGAAGAGGCGATGTTCGGCCCCGGCCGCACCGTGCGGCGTGTGAAGCACCTCCCCGAGAGCACGGCTGGGGGTGGTGCCCGGGAGAGGCACAGGATCCAGGCTTGGGAGGAGAGAAGGGGGTTCGCACATCTCCAGCCAGCCCGACACACAGCACCGACTCGTCCTCTCAACCGTGAAATTCGAGCTGAGGAGCTCACGTTATTAAGAGATGAACAAACTGCGAATCACCTTTGAAGAAAATAAAGTCATCTGTTTCTCCCCCCCGCCCCCACGCGTGGATGCGTTTTCCCCAGGAGCCCTTGAGCTGGCAGAGCCGGGAGCCCTGCGCCGAGCCCGAGTCCCCGCGCGGGGACAAGGCTCTTTGTACTGGAGGCAGCCTGGGGTCCCCCGCAGCCAGGGGACGGCGGCAGGAGGTGGGGGAAACACGGCTGACCAAAGTCTCGTCGACCAGCAGTACCCATCCATCTCCCACTGTGAGGGCTTCTGCCTAGTGCGGCGTTTTAGGAAGCTGTTTAATCCTGCGTGCGTAAAACTGTTGCTGCCTGAGGGCATCCAGATAGGCTCACCGATCAGACCACTGCGAGGGGCACCAGTTTAGTTTTTAAATAAATAGAAATAAATAAATAAGTCTCCCGCTAAGCAGTTGTGAGCGACTAGAAGTGGGAGGCGAGTGCGGTCCGTGAAAGGGCCCCCCTTATACAGCTTTTCTGGAGGAGGCTGCTGCTGCCAGCAGGGACATCTGCTTTATTACACTCACCAGAGGAGGCTCAGTATTCCTCCCCTTCCCTCCCTCTTCCACACAAGCTCAACTCAGCAGAGGAGGTTGAATCCAAATGGGAAGTAGAATATCATTAAAAATAATAAATATGGTGGAAGGAACTTGAGAGGACAGGAAAAGCAGCAACTCGTGCCAAGGTGTTCTACCGAATTCCAACTCTGCCAGGGCCAGCGGAGCCCCCCCGGGGCAGCCCCGGGGCTGGAGCAGTTTCAGGGCTCCCGTACGAGTTCACTGTCACCCCGCCCCGCGCTGACGGTGCGCGACGCGTGAGCCCCCCGCGCTCACAGCCACCCTTTGCGGGAGCTCTCGCAAGGAAACAAACTGCTCCCTTTTCCTATCGGGAGCTCTCAGAGGGACACTGCGGCGGTACGGCTGCCTCAGCCTGCTGCGAGGGCTCAGTGCCGGTAGCCGGGTAGAACACATGTAACTCCTCTGTTTCTCCGGCTAACTCGACAGCTGCTCGTAGCTCTAGTAATTAGACTGTCACTGCTTGTTAGAGGAGAGCAAAACGCTCCTATGACAGATTCCACGAGTCCTCTGGTTTTTAAAATCTCGCAGAAATCACCAGAGCGTTAACTGAGATCTCTTATTTCTCTAGAATCACAAGGAAAGTTCCCTCTGCCATCTCGCACTCCAATCAGATCTCCCTTCCGACTCCCATGAAAGAGTGAATTCGCTTTAAGAGGCTGAGGAAGTTACCTTCCTTCCCCTGCCTACCCAGGAGGAAGAAGGAGCTTCCTGGCCTTGCGAACTTACTTTTAAAATCACTTCCCCGTATGGCTGTATTTAACCAGAAAAGAGAAATCCAGTCTTTTCTTCATTATCTGAGCGGAGGAGTCGCTAGAAACACGATCCTTCCCCATCCGAGATAATATTAATTCAGAGGATGCTCAGGTGAGGCTGTTCCCCCTTACGAACAAAAGCACTGGAGGATCAAGCCGAGATGCTTCTACCCCCACCCATGGCTCACTCAGCAGATGAGACTTAGAGGAGGCGATCTCTTCCCCTCCCTACCATACATTCCCCTTTCCCCCGCAATCATACAAGGTTAACTCAACAGAGGAGTCTCAATCCAAATGGCAACTGGGATTGCATTAAAAGAAAAAAAAAAGGAAAAAAAAAAAAAAAAAGGAAAAGAAAAAAAAGAAGGAAGGGGGAGAAAAAAAATCAGAAATAGGGAAAGAAAAGAGAAAAAGCAGCAGGCTGATTACGAGGTGTCAAAACTGCCAGGAGCAAGAAGGTGATAGCAATCAGGGGTGAGAAGAGTGCGCCATTCGTGCGGGGCAGCTAATTATCCGTCTCATTTGAGAAGAGCAGCATTCGAGGCAGCAGCGTTCGCCTGCTGAACGGTGACAGATTGGCGCGGAGGAGAGGGGAGGTGTTAAAACAATGGAGCCGGGCTTGCGAGCGCTGCTGCATGCTAATCAGCCCGGCCTCCTTCCTTCCTTCCCTCCGCCTGCCTGCCGCGATCCCTCCTTCTCGCTGGCCGCATGGCAAGCCCAGCGCTCCCCGGCCCCTCCGCAGCAGGCGGCACCGCACCCGGCATAGGTGGTAACCCAGAGAGTTCCAACGGGACCGCGCAGCGGGGTTGGCGGCACCCGGGAGACCTGGCAGGCTGCTGGCTATCAGTGGTAGATTTCAGACCTCGCCCTTGGCTCCCGGGCTGCCAGGAGCCCATCAGTGAGCTCCCCACAAGGGGCAGAGGCAAGGAGCTCTTGGGTTCTGCGGGTTCTTTGGGCTGACCTCCCGGCGCCCTCCTCCCCGCCGGAGGCCAGGCCGTAGCCGGAGCGCAGCAGGTTGCCCAGCGGGAGACAATCTACTGCCCCACCCCAGACCAGGCCTCCGAGGTGAGGGAAGTGCAGAGCTGTGCCAATTACTCATGGACTCCAAGGGCTCCATTGTCCTCTTAGCTCTGCACAAGAAGTGGAGTCCGGAATGCTAAAACATGAAGTAAGCGAGTGGTACGGTCCCTCTTCCACCACTGCCTTTCTCCTCTCGGGTTGCTTGGCCTTGCAAGCTTGAATGGCTCTGCATGTACACAGCGTGCACCTTGTGAGGAGGTACTAAAAGGTCTGTCCCTCTCTCAGACCAGAACAATCATTCCCTTTCATGACCAGTGCAACAGGGTCTGCAGAGACAGCAGAAATGCTTTCTGAGGGATCTCTTTGGCCTTAGCTTTCCCAGGAAGTCCATGCTCTGCAGGACTCACAGGACAAACCCTGGGGCAGGAGCATTAGCAGCCCAGCTACAGTAAGTGCTCTGCTCTGCCAGGGAGAAGCAGAGGAATGAGCGTTGGAATGTTTACTCTCCAATATTTCTCAGTTTCCATTCCATCCTGCCCTGAAAGATTTTTGATTACTATACACTTCAAAATAGTATTTATTACAGATTTACATAATCTGTATGTTTTATGTTAAGGCAATAACACATTGATGCTGTACTACTGAAAGGAGTTAATCTAAACTATGTAGTGTCTGCTATAACAGTGTTCCAACTAAAACATATCCTTGCTTTCTGGCACTGACAAGTAACACATATCCAGAAGGACATTGCCCAGCACATTAGGTAAGCTGCCAGGTGAAGCCATTGCTCGACTCCTGAACCTTCACTGGGTTATGGATCAGCACTTGGCCATATTAAATTATATAAATCTGTGTGTAACCAAATGTTTAATTTAACAAATGTTATTACAAATATCATGTGCCTAGTTTACAGCAGAATTCATGGGGATAAAGAAACACTTAAAGGGAATAAACTGGTTTAGGCCTGAGGTAAGCAGCATGACTACTCAGGTTTAATGCTATTTAAAATAGATTTGAGTGCATGTACAGCTAGGCGGTAGTAATAGCGTTTAAATTTTGTTATTCTAAGTCTGTCGTTGAGTGTACTTGATGAGATTGTCCATGAGCATACAGATGGTGAGATTTTCATGCTTCTGTGGCATACTGACATCTCAGGCTGTAAAAATAAATTCCCAGATCGCTGTAATACCTAAGAAATAGAAAAATGCAGTCCACCTTAATGCTCTACATTTGAGTGCTTTATATTTGAAGAGATTTTATATACTAGATACACAAGTTTGTGCATATCAGGGAGACATTTACAGTATAAAGCAAAATTTAAGATAAACTCTGTGCCCTTTTTTATGTGCTTCTGAATTTAGAGATATGGGGGATGGAGATAAAAATCTGTCTGCTATTATCTGTAATTTTTTTTAACTGTACATAAGGATGAAAGGCAGAAATAAGTTTTCATTAGGTCAAGTTTACTTTCATTAAAAAGTTCTTGGATTGTTTCTTGATTTCACACAAGTTTTCAAGCTGTAAACAAATTATTATATCTATTTTGATGATTTACACTCTACTAGAAAGGTATTTGGATCAAAGACGAATGCTGAGATATCTTCTTGAATATGATAACTTTTTTCTTGCCTCAGAAGCCATAGTGTGGAGCAACCCATGCATCAGCCTGTTCAGCCTGGAAACCAACACTGATATTGCCCATAAATATCCAGAGTAGGACATCCCTATTGGTTACTGCCTGACCGCAGACAAGGTGCTGTGCTTATCCAGGTTTCTGAAATGACCGAATTAAAATTTTAAATAAAAATATATAGCAGGGTGATATGGTGCAAATGAGCTAAAAGAAAAACATTTTGCAGAGACAAGGACGTATTTTAAAAAGGTTTAAAATATTCAATTGGTGTAAAAAATAACTACTTGTAAAAACGTGTGTATTTTCATTATGCTTAATTTGCCATTCAAAACAAGTTTTTCTTAATAAGCTCTATTGTTTCTATCTGTTTTGTGAAATGTAATACGTGTGAGACAGAAAGCAGACACGGAATGTGAATGAGTCTTGTTTTCTCTTTCTCTCTTTCTTTCGTTTTTAAAATACAACTTTATTCATATTCACAGGAATCTTTAAGTTGAGAAAAGGATTAATGAAAGTGGCATGACACTCCTGAGGTCATGATCTGAAAAGATGAAACATGAAATTCTATCTGCTAGTCTTTTCCTATATCTTATTTGCGTGCAATAGAAAAGTCTCCGTAAGCAAAACACTCTATAGTTAATAGTTATGTTTTCGCTCTCAGCAGTGACACAAGCTTTGTCAGGTTTTCGCTGTTTGTATAGTTCATTAAAATACTTTAATAAATCACTCGCTGTTTTAAAAAATCACCACACTATCACCCGGGTAAAAACATCTATATCCTCCCAATTTCTGCAGTGTCAAAAGTACAGTCTCTGAGGGCAAAAGGTTACGGAGCCTTCATAAAGGTTTCCCATCTGTCATCAAGCGCAACATCGAGCCCTCTAGGTGCTGTGAAAATGATTTTCTCCGGAATTCTCCAGCCCAAAGATGCCATCCTCTTAATTACAAGCTTTTGAGATCAGGAATGCCACTGAATTCCCTGGAGATTCACAGAAGATATGCAAAAATAATCTCTTCTCTTGCTTGCCTGCCAGGGCTTCTGTACCTGCCCACAAGCTAGTCGGCTCATTTGCTAGGTAATGATGGATGAACCCAGGAAGTACATCTGCACTGCTGCCCCTCCTGACATTGCTGACATGCAGTCTTTCAAAGTTTCTTCTTTATAATTGACTGCCAGCAAAGGAGTGACTAATAACGGTTGGGGTTGGATTTTGGTTTGGGGTTTTTTTTCTTTTTGGGGAGGGGTGTAGTTTGTTGAGAGTTTTTGTCTGTTTCTTTTTAACTGATCAGCTGCCCTTCTCGCCATCACAACCCTCCTGTACATGGGTTACTCCATGTACATGGGATAACAGAATGAAACAAGTCCTTGAGATCGCAGATTGTAAGATGTTCTAATAAGAACATCTGCTTATAACAGTTGCCCTGAAAAAACGCAGAAGCTGTTCCTGCGGTCAGTGTGCATGCAAAAGGGTATACGGACAGACAGGGTGTGGAGTCGAGGCTTTGTGTGACAAGCCCATGCCTGCACAGCAGAAACTGAGCCTCTGGTCAGGTGACAATCCTATCTACAAATGTGCATTAGCACTTTTTCCAGCGGTGACAACCAGGTGAAAAGCCATCTGACCTACCAATTTATCAACAGTCGAGTGTTGGAGGTTTCTGTGGGGTTAAAGGGACTACAGTAATTGTAGGAGGAGGTACAGAATGTGAGGTGGGCAGGAAAAAAATATCACTGTAGCTTTATGCAAGTTTTCTGCCAGTACAGAACCAGCCCAGCGGCACTAGCTGGCTGGAGTGGTACCACTCAGAGTGCACATAGACCTGGTGATGGATACGTTTGGAGAGGCTTAGATAGTGTTGTAAATCTGAGCAGTATAGACTGCATTTTTAATATGTGGAAACATGTACATAACTCTGGACATAAGGGTGGGGGCGTAGAAAAAGCCACGTCCAAGCTCAATAGGATCACGGGAGAGAAACCTCGGGCTCCATGCCATCCGAGATGTGAAAGCCTACGGAGACTCAGCAGCCAAAATCGCATACACTGATTTTTTAATAGAGTTCTTATCCATGTGTCCATTTAGCTGCAGTTAATACAGATCAAATAAGCTTGTTACTTATAGATTCCCAGTTGCCTCAAGTGATACAAGACAGTAGCAACAGGAATATCCCTAATTAGAATGGATTCATCTGATTTCTTTATTCAGGGAGTTCAGTGTCCCTAAGTATTCAAAGAATTATAAAAATATATAAAATAATTATAAAATAATTATAAAAATCTAGAATAAAGCTGCTAGGTTTAGACCACCTTCTGCTCAGGGAAGAGGAACAGCAGGTTTACTTCTACCTTTAATTTACTTCTTCCATGCTTCTACTACTTCCTACTTCTAACATACTTCCCCTCATTCTTATGTACCATTTCTGAAATCTCTTTCAGCACACTACTCTCTGAATTTTTCCAAAGTTTTTATTCCATTTAATTTTGTGTACACACACAGGCATTTCAGGCAAGTAATATTGAGAAGAATACGCAGCTGGAAAGTAATACGAAATGTTATATCAGTTGGTTATGAAATATCTTCCTACACCTTAGCAAGAAATTAAGAGTCATCATTTTAAAATTTATTATGTGTAGTGATAACTTGGCATTTTATGCCATGACTGCAAGTGCAACTCTTTGAAGACATGTAGTAACCTGTGAATATCTCTTCTAAGAGAAGAAAATGCTGTATGCTTCACAAATTCTTCTAAAGTTAGTTTAGTTCTACTTCTTAAATTTTATTATTTGAGCATGTGCATGTTGCTCCTTTATGTGTCTCACTGACCTACACACAAGAGGCGATCTAAGCGATACCCACACAGACAACCGTATACTGTGTACCTTGTGTGCCCAGTGTTCCACACAAAGCTCTGTCATGCCAAGCCTGTGGGGTGATCGATGGTCAAGTGTGCATTAAGACCAACACAGATGGCATTAGCAGAGAGCCCGTGGTCATGCATGCAAGCTCACAAGCCCATTGAAATGTGACAGGTGTAACTGCAGTAACAATTTATAAGTTTTGGGTTTTTTTCATGTAGAAGAGCAGGAATGCCAAGAAATGCCCTTTGAACACTACAAACACGGAAAGAAAAGGCAGTCCCTTCAGCCTTTTTCAACCTCACCATCCGGTGGAAAACAGATGCAAGACCTGGAAAGTGATGTGATTCTCAGACCTGTCAGATCTCTTATGGGCTTCAAAGGAATAACATGGCCACCACGTCCAGCTTCACTTTGATTTAGCAGCCTAGAAGATCACCAGAAAAAGCCATCACCAGAATAGCAGAACAGCAATTTCCTAGCCTTTGCATGAGGGTGGCAAGATGATAAGGATTATAAGACTCCCAAAGCATTTCAGAAGGTCCATATTTCCCACTGGGCCCAAGGGACTTTTCCATTAAAGAGTGAAGAAAATGGTTGTTTTAAGAAAATGTTGTGAAGAAAATGTTACTATGTAACAGGCTGGTTACATCTTTTGATGAAGACTTTGTAGGAAATAACACAGAGAGCGGACTTGCCAGCTTGCTTTCCTCAAAACTGGTACCTTTCCTTTCTGAGACGAAGCTAAGAGGGCATTAGCTCTCTTTTAAAAAAAATGTTCATGGCATGCGTGGGTGTATTTGTGCTGGGAGGGAAAGTTTCTTTCTTTAAAAATAAAACTGTTCCTTGGATTTTTTTTTTAACCGAGGCTAAAGGGACACATCCCTTTCTTTGTCTTCAGAAGAAATGGCAGAAAGTTTGAATCTTCACGCTTTCTCTTCCCAAAATAAACGCCTTATTAAGATCAGATATGTGATGCCCTAAAAAAAATAAGTAACAGCTTCCAGGTCCAAGCACGCACAAAAAAACCAAAACCTTGTTCAAAATATTTTTGAAGAAACAGACTAATCTCAACCTTTATATTTACGGTTGTAAAGCTGCAGTGAAATACCATTAAACTGGGTTCTGAAAGTTTTACTTGGTGGCATTTTCTTAGGTTAACTGTTTGCGGTGATGAGATGCTGTGAGCAATAACGCAGCTCCCAGAGGGACCTGTGCCTGAGAGCACTGGTGAATAGTTGAACTGCCATGTCTGCTATATCAGAGGCTGGGATGTACACTGGACTGATTTTACCATCTTATTTAAATGTGATGGTTTTCTCATTTGTTGCATTGTTTGTATTAATACGAATATCTTGTTATGTTTGTTTTGTCTCCTGGGAGCCAATAAAGCTGTGAAGTTTTTCTTTACACCAAATGCAGCTCTACGGGCGATCAATCAATGGGTAGTTTTTGGATAATCTGTGAGAGTGAGAAATCTAATAAAGCAAGCAACTAAAAAAAGGAAAACAAAGTCTATTTTCTGTTAGGTTAGCTACGTCAGGAGTCAGGCTTTCCACCATGCCTTTATAAGATATTTAAGCAGCTACATTTAACTATCAGGGTTGCACCTCACTAAATTAACTTTCTGACATATAAAGGAAAAGTTTAGACATTGTGACCTCGGCATCAGTGTGGGTGACTTACTTGTACAATTAAATTTACTTTGACATTTGCATTTCTCCCAACCTCCTCCTCTGCAGTGGTATATGAAAACATATTAATGTGAAATAAAGACCAATCATGAAGTGAGAAAACAAATAAGTGACATTTTAAAATTACTATTGCTTTACTATACCAAGTATAATGTTAAGAAATAGGTAGACAAAGATGATAGAGTTAGTTTCTAGGTCACAACAAGGTCCACAGGAAATCGTGCATTTAATTTCAGGGCAGCAGTTCTTCTATCACAACAAAATGAGTTATCAACAGATCAAAATAACAATCTGAATTATCTAGCATTAGTGGCTGAACTGAACAGCCCCAGATTACATGACGAATTGTTAAATTGTGGTAGCATTGTTTTGGAATTGCTAATTAAAAAATAAGTAAACCCCCATGACTCTGGATATGACAACTGAAAATATCCACAAATTATTTAATAAATGAAGCGTCTAACAACTCTAACACTTCCTGCTCGCCTTGTTAATAAATGTAATTTGAGGTAGATTTAAAAAATCTCCCATCTAAACAGTGAATTCATTACGCGACGTTCAGATCTCCAGATGCCTATGGACTCCTCGGAATTAGGTGTTAAATAGACAAAAGTGAACCAAACTGCCTTTAAAAGCACAGCATGACCATGTAATTCTTTTTCCAGTTTGTGGTAAAAAATGATGAAACTTCTTTCCAAGTAGCTATCACCCAGATTTAGTGTGAAAAGTAGTGTAATTGTAATTCACGCCATCAGGGTCTATCACTGATAGACTATCAGCTGTTCTGTAGTTAGGAAGGCTTTCTTTTCAAATAGGAAAGCTGCCAAGTGCTCTGTGATACCTCCAGCAAGCTTATCGGATGGAAGATCGGAGCCAAAACAGCAGCTGCACACATATGCAAATTGGCAATTAATAGTATAACATTCTGGGGAGGGTTGTTGGTTTTTTTTTTTGTTGTTGTTGTCGTTGGGTTATTTTGTTTGGTTTTTTTGCTTTTTTTTTGCCTTTTTTTTTTTTTTTTTGTTCTGGTTTTTTTTTTTTTTTTTAGCATGGGGAAGTATAGCAGAGCTACCTTAATATTAACCTTAAGAGTGACAGGGAACTTCTTGCCTGAGTGGCCAAAGAATAATTACCCTCCGGAGAGACTTTCATTCTATTACTTTCTTTCTTCACACAAAGATCAAAGCTTTGTTGTCCTGCCGAGTTTTCCTCCGTCATGAAAGTTAACTTCAGGGGATTAAAAAAAAAAAAAANAAAAAAAAAGGGGGGGGGAGATACCTTGTAGCTCCAACTCTCCAGTGCAGGGAATCGTGGCGATTCCCTCCGCCCCTCACCAAATGTCAAAAAAAAACCCAAACCACCAAATAGTTAGGTCATTTTGGTTTTTAGGACGCTCGTCCTGTTCCCTGAAAAGATGTTCCGTGCTACATGGGACTCTTACGTTTTTTTGGATACTCTAATCACCGACAAAGTAATTGAAGGATTAGTTTTATATATTTTCCCCAGCCTGCCGTAGCAAACCAGCTTGCTTTATTTAGCCCAGCATGTATGAATTCAAGACTCCCAATTAATGCAGTTGCTTGCTTAAGTCAGAGCATTGCCTTTCAAAGGATCCTCACATGATCCTTTTCTTGTAATAGCAGGCTGGAGCTGGAAAGGCTTTGCGAAGCTGCTGCATTTCACACCAGCCCGTCCCCAGCGCTTTCCCCAATGTCTGTCTCTCTCCTCTAGGACAGGCGTGGGGTGATTAACTGATGTTTTCGATAATCTGCAAATTCTTAATAGTCTTATTTTCACGATTAAATATCTCAGCGTCTTTAGGATTAGGATTCTCCACGAAGGCAGGCCGGAAAGTTTGCTCCTCTCTAGACGCAGGCGCCTCAGGAAGGGATTTGTGGTGCGGTTCGTGCGGCGCCTGCCGTGCGGCGGGAGCCTGCCTACGAGCACCGCCACTTCTGCCGTCTTTTCCCGCGGTCACGACCGCTGCCGTCCCGATCCCTCTCCACTGCTTGGCTCAGTAATTCCCGTGGCAGCGGGAACACGCCGCTCCGCTCCGCCGGCTCCCGGCGCTGGCTCGGCGGGCGCTGCCGACGGACCCGCAACCGGCGCC
>VZTN01007711.1:57552-71455 GCA_013400515.1 Erpornis zantholeuca
TCTAATTTAATAAAATAAATTATTCAAAGAATGAATGAATGATGCCTTAAGCACCTGATACTGAGAGCTGCCTCATCAGTTCTCAGGAACTCAAAAAAAATTTCAAATCATTTTATAAAACAATAGCATGTGCAAGTGTAATATTTGCATCCATCTTCTCTTCATAGAGAAAATGTCTTACTCTTTTATCTTCTTAGCAAAAAATATCTAGAATGCATTGCATTTTCCACATTCTTCCTTTGCAGAGAAAAGGCTTAGATTCAACTGGTGCTTGAAATGAACTCTGGACCTAGAATAAGATAGGAAACGAGTGTTTAAGTTAAAAACTAAAAGAATAATGACCCCCTAAATGAATAAAAAAAATCTGGATGCATATGAAATTTAAAAAAAAAATGGTTGAAATTAGAAATCTGGGCAGTACTTAAAGCTTCTCCAGATCCCTTCTACAATGGAGACTCAAACTGCCACCACATGGACCCAAATATTTAGGTCTCCAAATACCAACTGTTACAACATATAATTGAAGTCAGTTTATAGCCTTTAATCAACTGAATCAAGATGGCTAGTGAGATGAGATAAATTGCTACTGTATTTATTTATGGCACATAGCCAATATAGCTAAAATAAGGATATAGCCTTACCTGAATAGTTTATTGGCAATTGCAAGTACTGTGCCTATCCACATTACATTTCTCTCAGTGTTTGTAAGAAACTTTCCTACTCAGGATAATAAAGTCAGGAAGAACCACGTTTCTGAGAATTCAGGTACTGCAAGAATGAAACTAACCTTTTCTCTATACTTCTAGTATGTTTTCTGTGATCAACACAGAGAACAAGGCATGATCACAACTCCACAGATTGTGCACAGTCAAAAAACAATTATGCTATATTTTATTTTCCTTTTCCTTCTACCAATGCCTTGTGTTCCAAAAGGCTAAACTGACTAAATATGACATATATGTTTAATCAATAAAATAGCTATTTTTCTAAATCAACCATGGAGGAGAACTATCTAGTCTATATAGCAAATATCTATCTATCTAGTCTATCTAGCAAAGGCTAGCTATTAATAATTTGTATTATCTCAGAAAAATTTCAAATGCAACTGGGCTCCATCATGCTTTAATGTTTACAAGGACAGTAATAATTCTACAAAGGATGGCAGAAAAAAGAGTCAGGGTAGCGAAAAAAATGCCATGGGGTGTATCTTGAAGGCTGCAAGAACTGAAACCATCCTAAAGAGAGGAGTCAATATATCTCATTGATAACTTTCATAATTCTGAAGACTATCTAGAAGTCACAAATTTAATGTCTAAGTTAGATACATTATTTTGTATTTAGCTCCAGTTTCTATTTAAATAGAAAGTACAAGTTCTTCATGTCCTGAATAACAGGGTAAATTACAAAGGATGAATAGAACCTTGTTTTGTAGAGGCACCAAGACTGCAAATACTTTATTGTCTGCCATATCTCTATGATTAGTAGAGTAATGTAATCTCTCTAGATTTATTTCATTTATGTAGAACTCTGGAATGGAGTTGTTTAGGAATTCTTCATTACTTTTTGTCATCAGAGAATTTTCAAAATCTGCAAATTGCAAAACCTGTTTGTGACATAATTTTAAAGATAAATGTTCTGGCCCAGCAGAATATCTTATTTTATAGAGTAGTATCACCCCTACCATCCTTTTAATCAGCCATTGTATTCACTGTTGTCATCCGTTATCTGCTGTCCTCCAGCAGCGCAGTCACAGATAGATTGTCTTAGGCAGATCTTTATAAATTGAGTTGAAAGCAATCTAATTTCGGCAAAATGGCTGCTTTCATTGTATACAGGACACCGAACCTCTTGTGTAGGACCTTTTCACCATGTTGTGATTGATTTTACATCTATTGAAAACAAGTCTGGTCTCTGCCATTTGTTTACCCTTGTATTCTCTCTTTATGCTTTGGTATGCATTTTTAATTAGATACACTCCAGTTCTTTCACCACTAGCTAACACTTTTATTTGGGAAGCAGTCTTTACTAGCCCTGCAAATATCCGCTGTTCTTTGCAATGTCAAGTCCTTTTCTCACCTTGCTTTGACTTGGTTATCACTTATATCACAAGTAATTCATCCATCTGTTAGCTGCTCCAATTCACNACCTGGATTTTGACTCATTTTTATCCATGAAACAAAATAGAGTAACTTAGACAATGCTGTGGAGACTAATAGTTAAACAACAAGAATAAAAAAGGGAATCATATTTACTGTTTTTAACCAAGTAACTAAACATGAAGTAAAATAGTAAAATNCTTTTCTCACCTTGCTTTGACTTGGTTATCACTTATATCACAAGTAATTCATCCATCTGTTAGCTGCTCCAATTCACATTACTTGGCTTTATTTTAAAGATCTTAACAATGGTCAATGGTCTCATCTGGCAGCTGGTTTCTTGTAAAAAATGTGCCTTTCCCAAGTGACATTCTTGTGAGGATCAAAATATTCACTGAATGGGTTTTTATCTAGCAGTTTACAGGTCCCTCAGGCTCTCCATAGAACATATTGTATATACCCAGTGCTTTGGGCATGCCATGTGTAGCAATGTGGAAGACTTCACCTTCTTCAATTTTAGTTCACTCTTCTCCAGCTTTCTGCCATGTTATCTTTACACGTTGTTGGTTAGTTCTTGTAAAAAAGAAAAAAAGATGATACATATAATGCATCTACATGATTGTTTAAGTTTGCATCCAGAGTGTGCTGTTAAAGTAAAACTCTCAAAGCAATTTGGTGCTTTGGTTTGCTCTGTGAAGCTGTTTGTGAATGCTGGAAGTAGATTCTCATTGAAAAATAGCAGAGCAGAAACATGCTTACTACAATTTGGTTGCAAATGGGCATTCACTCTGTGGGACACAAGTAGAGCTATCCAAAGTAAAAAATGCTAGAAGAAAAATATCGCAGTTGCCTGTTTAGCCCTACACATTTGCTTCTCCTAGTCTGTACTACTCCCTAACACAGATATAACCACAGAAGTAATTGAAATTGTCTTTGCTGGTTGGCTGTCACTACCTGAAATTTGTGAAAAGCATTATACCTATGACACAGCACTTCTATAAAAGCAATGTTTCAGCCCAATCAGAAATATCTTAAGTACTAAAGGAAGTGTAAAATTAATTTTTATTGTGTCACAAATATGGGGAAAATCTCCCACTGAATGGGAGGGGGGGGAAGTGTAGTATTGTTCCATCCCACAGCAATCCAGAAAAAACGCACAGTATGTCCATTTTACATACCACCTTTCTCTTAATTTACAGTTTTCAATTTACAGTCTTCTACACAGTTATTTAAATAAACTGTCTCTCACAGAGTAGCACCTTTGCAATTGCCAGGGACACAAACCCACTTCTCTGTTTCCTCATAAAAATTTTCCATAGACACCCCCAACACAAGCATTTCCAGCAAGACTGATTTTTTTCTTGGCCTTATCTTCTCCAGATGGTTTGTAGATAGTTCTCACAACTCAGCCATCACTTTAAATAGACTTAAAAAGACAAAAGTCCAGTTTTCTTTAGGACTGCATGTGAAACTTGTACTGGCTGGTAAAATTTCCAATATAAACAAGATCTTTTGGCATCAACTGGTGGGGGAGGCTGGGGCTGTGTTTATGGCTCACTGTAAGGAATGTCTGCTTTCTTAATATCCTCTCCTTTCTTAGCTGGGATGGATTATATCCAAATACATTGTTACCATTCTTCTCATCAAATTAAACTGACTTTATACTTGTCATACTTTAATGGGCAGGTCTGTGCTCTGAAAGAGATGCAAATAGTTTTGTTTGCAGGTTTTCAATAATCATATGTTTCATGATTAATGAAGCCTCTTTCAAGCCTCTAACAGCCTTCTGCAGCTGATTGTAGAATTGTTGAGGAGTCTAAAAAAAGTAATCTCACTTATATACTATCTTTAACTAATCCTGTAAAATTTTATTCATTGTTTTTGACAAGACTTGCTATTACTCTGCATGCAGCAAGGACTTGATCAAGCATTGTACAAGCTGTTGGGGATGTCAAAGAGGTCACCATCAGCACTTCCAACTGAGTGAGTGCTTGCCAAGGATAACAGAAGAAACCATTTTCCAATATACAGGTTTGCCAAGACAGAGTTCCAGTCTATTCCCAGGGTGAAAGGCTGCAGTTTAAAACACTACTATTCTTTCATTATTTCTTCATTGTTTACCTACCAAACATAGTTCTAAACCAATAAATAAATAAATAAATAAAATTAGCATGAGTCTGGCTCTACTACCCTCACACAAAGATGATGTCAGCTCTTGTATTCCTTGATGTATATTCATTCCCCATGCTCTGTTCTGCATGTTTAAACATAGAAAACAAAAAATATCCACAACTCTAATATTTTGTTCAATCCACAGTATTGGGTATTCTAACATCAGGCTTTCTGAAACTGTATGTTCTGTTGGGTTTGTTTGGGTTTTTTGGTGTTGCTATTTTTTTTTTTTTTAATATTGTAACTCAGTCCTGGAGAGCTCCTCCTGTCCTAGCACAAACAGCACTCTCTATATATATGACTTGCAAGAAAATTGTGTCCAATCTCTCAGTGTATTCTTCACTTCTACACACCACTCTTATACTTTGCCACTTAGCTATGTAAAATTGAATTATTTCATTACAGAGCTTCAGTAATATTGCTGCTTTAATCCAATGACAAACAGATTTGAAGGGAAAATTATATACCAGGAGTTAGGAAAAAATGGTGTGATCTCTTAGCAAGTCTGATCTCTGTTGACCACTCCACTACAAACAAGGATAGGTTGGCATGGGGAAACCAGGAAAAATGTAAGGGTCCAATCACAGGTAGTTTTTACCACTTATGAGGGCCATCCAAGTAATAAAAAAGGGAACAAACCCTGAACATTTTCTTGCACTGCATTACTGCAGATCAATAAATAAAATCTTCTATAGATTAGCACTGATAAAACCACAACAATGAAGGATTTGGTAGCATGCAAGAGAGTGCCCTTCAGATTAAATGACAATTTGGAAGTGTTTAACAACATATGGTCTCTTTTCTTTGACATATATGATTAAGAATATATCTTTTTTATATAAAAATATAAAATACCATCTGTCATAAGTTCCAACCATGATACTGCCTCTATATCCAATTAATTCACTATACTTTCTAGTGTAAATATTTCTCCTATTTTCTCCTTTTTTCTTTTTCTGTAACTGTATTTATTTATAAAATTTCAATAAGTGTATATATTGAAAAAGTCAATAGTATGACTTGAAATGTAATTAGGAATAACAATGAAAGCCTGTTTCACTTTGTATTTCAAAGAAGGGCCAAATCCTCAAATGGTTTGAAATGCCATTGCTCATTTAAGTCAGTGGGTATAGGCATATTATAAAGATTTAACTATGTTATTTTTCTTTATCATACACATTAACCCAGAGAAATGCTCACTTTTCATAAATATTTGTGTTTCTTTATTTTTTCAGAAGTGCAGGGTTCCTTAAAGACACATGACTGCAGAGTAAGAACCCAAATATAATGGGTGTTTCTGCTTAGGGTGTCAGAATCCCAGTGAACATGGGAGAATAAAAGGTTTCCTCTCAAAAATCATGGTACAAACCAGAAAAATACATAATGAATTTTAATTTACTGAATACTTTACCTCATTCATTCAATCCAAAAGAAAAATCTTTGATCACATAATTATTATGACTTTTGAGAACATAAAGACATGCACAAGTCTGAAAATACAGTCTCGAGACTAGAGGAGCTAATTTTTTCCAGGTTAAAACAAAAAGGACTGTAACAGCCTTCAGTGCAAGATTTCTTCCTTACAAGACTGTAACAGCAGAGTGCAAGATTTCTTCCTTTTGAGACAAACATACAGAGATAAACATATACACACAGACAGACACACATAGGTTTTACTCTTTGTTTCTAAGTAATTTGGCTGTAGGTGCACCAATGAATTACCCTAATAGGTTTTTGCATTAGTAATGTGAAAAAGAAATTACTGTTCCACAATTTAAACTACATTTTAAGCCTTTAGCTTTTAAGAATCTTTTGGAAATTTTAACTCTTGTGATTCCCTCAGCCTAGTAAAGATCTGAAAAGGAATTGAAGAGACAAATAATTTGCTTTTCAAAAAGGTTACCTCTTAAAAAGCAGAATACCATGTCATGGTAACTCCCTTTCTCTTTCTTTGGATGAATTTTATACTTCATGGTATTGATGCCATGCCAAAAACTAAGACCTCTCTGTCTGCTGAAGTGTTGTGGAAGTGGCGACTATATCTGTCTGAGGTTATTTCCATGTAATGTATAACTTAGTACCTTTTCACCTGCTTCCATGTAGTTGATATGCGAGCAGAAAATGCTGATCATCTTCTAATATTACATTCTCAGCCTTTAAAGGAGCTTTCAAGTAAGCCATGAGGCTCTTCTTAGTCGTTCATGGCAGAAACGCTATAAAGTCCTATAAATTGCTTTTATAGGTTCTTAAGCTGCCCCAATGCTTTCTAAAATACTTGCAGTATTTCACTAACTACATATAAATCAACTTTTAAAATTTTTTATTGCATTAGCCATAGTAAGTTCATAAGGGGCACTGAGAGCCACAATTTGCTCACATGCTGTCTGAAATTTACTCCCTTAGCCTTGTGATTTCCTCTTTTAATTTACAACAGTTTTTGCTCCAGAGTTAACATAAGGGTAATAGAAATTCCAATTTGCTTCTGTTTGCATCCGAGAAGTTTGCATCATTCATCACCATGCATGCTTTTATGTGATTATCTGCCTATTATCTCTGTTTGGCCAAAATTCTCTTTTCCATTTTTGCTTGTGCTGGTTTTTTACATATGGCCACTCATATTTCTCTTCTCTGAATCCTCGTATTTTCTGTAATACTGTTTCTGAGAGGAGTACGCGTGGTACTGTTCCTATTACAGCAATCATTCTTTTATTGATTTGATGACTCATTTGTTGGTTCTTCTGCCATTCTATCGTGTCGTTGTTACAGCACTGGTGACATTCGGCTGCAAAGGGACAAAGTTACCCTACAGCACTTTACAGCAGAGCAGTTTAAGACGTTTCCCTTCGGCCCTCTCCACTCGCAGCCTGCGTCCCTCCGGCACTCTCCGCTCTCAGAAGCTCCTCCCCGCCCGCCGCGGGGCCGGAAGCCGCTGCCGGGTGCCCTGTGAACCGGGAAGGGCTCGGTTTGAATGAGATCCGGCTGATTCACCGCGGCCCGGGCGGCTCCGGCCCAGGTGAGGGCCCGGCCGCCTCCGCCCCGGCCCGCAGCGGCAGTCGTAGCTCGGCAGCGCCGGGCGCGGGTTCGTGCTGCGGGCAGCACCAGCGCTCTGTGCCCCGTCTGAGGCACCTCACGGACGGCAGCGTTGGGGCTGCCGGAGTGCAGCATTGCTACGATCCCCGGCAGTGCAGCTGAAGTTAGAGGGGGACAGGGGGAGTGAAGGCAAAGCACTGGCTGGGATACCTGAATGGGAAGGAAGCAGAATGAAGTAGAAAAGGAGCGCTAATCAAAAATTATCAGCGCTATTTCTAGTATGCAGCCTACTTAAATATTTTTTTTTGTAACAAATTTGTGTCATATAGTTGGATACTTGTAAACAGTTGACAAATCTGTTTGTGTGCTGGCATCATGTCTTAAAACTTGCAGTTGTTTTCAGTATACTGTGGAAAAACAGAAAACCAATAGGGATTGAGATTTACTTTTTAAAAAGAAGTTTTATGCAAATGTATCTCAAAGCTATATATAACTGAAATGGTACTAGGCAAGCTGAAAAGTCTGACAGATTTGTGTTCATCTTAAAGCTGTCGGCCCTGGGACTCCAAGGTGTCCTGTATGCCTCGGGTAGGGAGTAACCTTGGTAGAAGATTCTGTGGAGCAGAGCATTCGCTGTTCGTGACCTTATTGAGACAGTGAAAAGTATCTGTTTGTGAAGAAATTCAGGAATTGGCTTGCGTATGAATTGCTTCTGAATCACTTAGTGTGACTTTGAGCAACAGGATTTAGCCTGTAGCTTAATGGAAAATGTTATGTTCCATCATTTGTTATAACATGCCATTTCAGTGATACTCATTTGAAAACGATGATTTAGAACATTATAAGTTAGAGAATACTTTAAAATTAGTATTAAATAGTACCAGTATAGAAATTAGTTTGTCAACTTTCTTGGAAGTGACTCACTCCTGGCAAGAACTATTGAGTGTAAACTAATAGTACCTACAACTACCTTGTAACATCTAGGATGATGGGAGAGGGCAGGTATTAAGGACACCTTGAATAACAGAGAACTGGTGTGATGAGTACTTGCTGTAGTACAGGATAGTTCAACAATAGTTGTGTGTCTACCTGCCTTTCTACGGCTTTCACAGAAGACCGTTAGTTTATATATTGCATAAAATTAAAATTATTCTGTCAGTTTCTGTGGTGGTGCAGCTTGTTAATGAACCTTTGATTATCTGTAAGTTTTATGTGAATGTACTTCAGTAGCTCTAAAGTAGTCTGTTTGAATCAGTGTTACTGAAGTAACTCCAGCTTGGCAATGAATGTAATAGAATTAGGTTTGCTGTACTTCTGGAAGTCAGAAAGCAGAGTCTGGGAAGCTGACCTGCAATCCTCCTAGGCCAGCTCGTGGCTATTGAGATTCAGGTCTAAGTGATCCAGAAACAGGATCTGGGTTTAAAGAACTGAGCATGTTATGGAAGCAAGAGCCATGTAACTCTGGACTTGCACTACTGAGACTGTATTCATGCATGACATGATTAAACTCTAGCATTAATGAACAGATTACTTAGAATTGATGGTAACATCTATATTTTTTTTCTTCTTTTCATATAAAATGTATAGGAAGATGTAATTTCTCTGCTGATTTACCTCTGTAGCTGTTTATCATCCCTATTGAAGTGGTTGCAGTTGCACCAAAAACCTCAAGCCGCTTCTTTAGTTGCTGTTAAGAAAATTGTTGATCATCTGCTACATGTAACTCCTCAACAGGAGATCTGGAAGTGCTTGTACAAAGCTTGTTATGTAGTCTCAGGTGGAGAAACTGAGTTACCGAAGATGAAATGATTTGCATCAAGTCACTCAGTGTGCAAATTGCAGAGTAAATTGCTGTCACCTGCGTGTAGCCTGATACTCTCTCCACTAATAGGGCAGTTTAGTAGCCTTTGTTTTCTATGTATGTCGAAGCTGATTTTGATACTTATTTCTTTACTAACTCAAAAGTTGCCAAACCAGGAGAACCCTCTTTCGTTGAGGGATCACATCATGGAGTGTTAATGCTAGATAAAAATAGTGCACTGTAGTGTGAAACTCATGTGTCTCATGCAAAGAGATACAGTAATTTAAGACTATTTCAAGTTGATTTCAAAATACATGCTGAAACATGCCAAGTATAAACACAGTAGCTGTCGGTTTATACTTATATGTGTATACACATTTGTGCATAATCCTTTTATATAACTTCATCCCTATGTTACCTAAGGAAAAATGTTTTCATTACTAAAAGTCAGAATTTAAGTGACTTGAAAATACCAATGAACAACTGAGTGGTAAACCAGAGCCCTCCAAATGGGCAATTCTTTCCAATTATTACAGTTACCTATCGGTAGTATTAGGAGCAAATGTTAGACATGGGTTTTAAAATTTCTGTTTTCAGATCAGTTTTGAAATGCTCTGTGTATACATTCACTGCATTATTAATATCCACTGATTTTTCCCTTTTGATGCAAGGACAGTTAAAAGAAAATTTGCAGTAATGAAAATTTGGATTTCTAAATACCATCCTATGACCAAGATTTATTTAGTTATGGTGTTTACCATCATGGACATACATAAGCAGAGAAGCTATTTAATTCCTTTTTCTTAAGCCATTAGTGATCGTATTGATTTCAATGATAAGTGCATGTCATCCAAATCCTGCAGTGCACCAAAATGCAAGTTTATTAGGTAACTGACCGTCTGCATTTTTCTGCTATGGAACTACTCGATACATTTACTTCCTTAAAGTTTCACTTTAAACAGAGACTGTTAACTCTTCCTTGCAGACAGAAGGAAACAGTATCAAAATACCTTTTGCCAACTTTGGAAGGAAAAGAGGTGAGATTTACTGTGAACTGTTCACTTTTCTGGCTTTTATTTATATGTATATATAATGTAAGTATATGTGTGTATGTGCAAGTATAGGGAGAAAACCAACATATAAGCTGGTAATCAAACCCAGCTTTTTGCACTTGGTAGCAAAAGTAAGATTCTCAGCTGTAGGTTACTGTGTGTGCCACCCTGGGAAACAGACCAAGCTCAGAGAGATTTGTTTCTTTCATATTCTTATAGTAAGTGGAGAAGGGAATGCACGACCAGTGGCTGCTCAGGTGGCTAAAGGTGAATTGGGTTGCAACTTAAGCCCAGTAGAAGAAGTGGTTGCAGTTTTGTTGTAGCCCAGGCTGCTGGCTCCTGTGGTCTCTCCTGGATCATTGCCTTCTGCAAAGCTGGCAGAAGGATAGTAACTTTCCATTCGACTTGTTAGTGATTTCCACCCTAGCCTATCAGCACTGAGAAACTGTCTTGTTCTTTCTCTTCCAACTTTCTGGGAAGGCGAACACATCTTCCTTTGCTCTTGTTCTACTCTGAGATAATGTTCAGAAGGGTCTCTATTAAATTACTTTAGTTATTAAAAAACAAAACAAAAAGCCCTCACCCAAACAAAAACCCGAAACCAGCCCTCAAAAACCACAGGCATTCTTTGGGCAGCTTTAGCTTAAAGAATGATTTGACAGAAATATCTTCTGGAGCCTGTATTAGTGTTAGAAGCAATCAGCTCTTCCAAGACCTCTTTTTCTGTTATGCCAAGACAACTATTTCTGGGATGCAGCATGAAGCCTCTCAGAGAAATGAACAGGGTTAAACCCAGCGTTTTTGATAGCCTCTCAGTTTGCTGCAGGGCTGCACAAATGGCTGTCCTGGCAGTACTGAGAAAGCAGCATCAAGTTGGTGAGCAGCAGCAGCTTCCTCATTGCTCCTTATGTTAACACTGACATTGAAAAAAACGTCTATCAAATCACGGCCACAGATCATTTCACAGATCTGTTTTAAAACACTGCTCTACAAATGATTGAGTGGATGCAATTAATGGGTAGTGTTTGCAGGGAGGAGGATAACATGAATTTTAACTGCTAAATTGAATGTGAAGCAGTCTTTCTCAACCTGAATTCAGGCAAACCTAAAGGTCTTTGTGACTTTTCCAGTAACACCAACCACTCTTGCAGAAATAAACAGGAAAGCTTTCTGTACCTGCAGACTGCTCTTACCCTTGGTGCTTAGGGAATCTTAGCTACAGCAAGAGCTTCTAAAATAGTAAAATAAGACCATGGTTTCAGTTTGTAACAGCGTTTTAAATGATTGATTACCTTTACATTGCTTAAATGAATTCTTAAATTATTTTTACATGTAATTTTGAGAAAATCGGAAGCTTCTTGCAGTATTATGGATGTTTGAGCAAGACATGGCATGTACTACTTCAAGGGATTACACCGTTAAAGGAAAAGAAAAAAAGAGTAAACTTTATTTGAGTTATTCTTCAATGGTGCCTTGTCCTTTTGTAGCTTATCAGTGTAACATATCTTTTTACAAGTGTTTCTAAAATTTACTAGGTTTCTGCCCTTCTCCTTTATATTTCCTTCTACAGGAAAGAGACCTACTGGTATCATCTTTACAGTCAAAAAGTGGGAGCTGCTGCCAAGTTTGTTCTTTGAGCACCTCTTGCTGACCACCAGGTTAGAAATATATAGTTGCTTTATTTGTAAAGGCTGAAGTTACCTTCATTAATGTCTAAAGATTTTGCTTAAGCTGTTTTAAGTTTACAAAAACATTGTTTCAGAAATTGAGTTTATAGCTAAATAGTATTTAGGTACAGTGGATTAACAAAAAGTAAAATTTGTTTTGATTTGGTTCATGAACCTAAATTCTTCAGATGTTTATACATCTGAGTAAGCAATTATGTTTAGGTCCATATAATTTATAGGCTACTAAAACATATTTAGTTACAAATAGGCAAGTAAAGCATTAATTGCCACAGCTCTAACCAGAGTCAAATAATGGAGCTAGTGTAGTGAAATAATTTGCAGTGTGTCTAGAACTGGATTTTGGAGATTTTCTGTCAGTGCTGCTGTCTTGAAAATCTAAATATATCAGTTCAGTGACAGTTAGGGGGGAAATGTTACATCCCCCCAGTTCTGTAAGGCAGTGAGATTTTGTTGTAAAGTTATGCTGTCAAATAATCAGTTTGTTTAACACATTAGTCTAATCCAGCTTTATTATGGCAAAATATGTAACATTCTTTTGGATTAGAAACTGCAATAAATTGCGTAAATAAAAAATTAATTAATAAATACTATCTATTGTTTTTCACTTGTGTTATGGGATTTATTATTCAATACTGTTTCTTAAATGGACATAGGTAATGTACCTCATCAGCTTATGGAAGTTGCTGTAATTGTCAGAACTACCAGTTTTAGGGTTACCAGTTGTAGAGACTAAAAGTTTCTTAAAATAAATGAACAACCATGGTGTATTAAAATAATCGTTTTAGTAGCTTCAATCTACTTCTCAGTTACTCTTCAACCCTCTGTAGTGTCATGGAAAATGAATCATTGTGGGTTTCAATGGAGGAGTATCTACCACAGAGGGGTAAAATGAACTGTAGTTGGCGTTAATTTGTGGTAACATTGTGACTGTTTTATTGAAGCCATTTAACATATGCTTACATAATATCTTTAAACAGCAACTTAACCTTTCCAAGGAAATCCTCCAACTTGATTTGGAATTTATTGTAGTTCAGGATAGAAAAGCATGTACACTGTGTGCAGCTTTTGCCTCTAATAAAGAAGCTTGGTTTCAGTGACTTACTGAAAAAATGAAGCATAACCATTGACCCTTTAATAAAATCCTTTTTAATTTATATGGTGCCAGCGGAGCTTTAATGCTAGGTGAGGCTGCACTTGTTGGGTTTGCAGGTTCTACACAATCAAGGGAGTAAATAATATTAAACTGATAGCCTGATACTTCATTGAATTGGGAAAGTGAAATCAGCAAGTAGAGGAAGTATTTCTGATCAATGTATCTTGGATGTTGTTATGAAGTTATTAAATAGGAAGTAAATAGGAAGTAAAATGCTGCTTCTTTGTGTGTTTAGAAGCTTAAACTATTTGTTTTAAACTTATACTGAAATAAATCTTGTTAGTCTTTAGCCAGTAAAAATTCTAGCAAATTTCAGAAGAAATTATGAAAATGATGGTGACATTCACCTTCAACATGAAGATTTTTTTCATATACAAAACAAATATATTTTTCAAGTTCTTTTGCATAACTACTTTCAAAAGAAGGCTCTTGAATTAGTATTGTTAATGTAATCTGCACTCATGTATATAATCCTCTTATGTATAATGTAACATCCGCTTGGAAGATGAATGTATTTTGGAAATCATGCTTGGTGTTCTCAATTGCTTTTATATCACCTAAATAGGCTTTGTTGTGTTAAAACTTGTCTAATTAAGACCATAATTTTTGATGCTGTACTTTGTATCTTCTTTTTCACAAATGAAATAAGCCAGTAAAATTTTCTGATTTCTGTAAGCCTTGAAAACAGCTGTTTAAAAATTAATATTCAGTAGGTGGTTTTTTTTTTTTCATTTTATCCATAAGTTCTGTTGTATGGAGCTAAGAAGTTGAAAAAACCAAGTAAGCATGGTAAAGTTCTGTTACAGCTGGTGCAGACTGTACTTGGGTATCCACCATGAAATTGTAGATGTCTTTTCAACAATAGAAAGTGAAGACATTGTAGTGAAAGAAATACCGGTATAATTTTTTTG
>VZTN01007712.1:0-59591 GCA_013400515.1 Erpornis zantholeuca
TATGGACTTGTTAACATTTGCAACTACCATAAGTGCTTTTATCTTCTCTATGCACTGGCTTAAACATGACTGTTGTGTGTGAGCATATTTCTATGCAGCACTTGGCCAATTTCAATTTAAATGCCAATCTTGTTTTGCAGTTTGTTTAGAGCTCTCTTGAGAATGCTGTCTTCATAGCATGATGAATTTTGGAGTTAGTTATCAGCTCTCCAAACTTGGGTTTGACTTTTTTGACTGCTGTAACTGAGGTTGCTTTCACTCTGATCCTCTGGAAATTTGTCCTGAATTTGAGAGAAGAAAATCTTGCTTTTTCTGATTGTAGTCCACTTGAACTATAAATCTGAAAATTGTTCTATTGCATCATGCAGCTGGAGGAAGAGTCCTCATTATGTACAACAGACACCTTCTCCTCTGCTCTAACGTCTTGCTTGTGCCAGTTATGTGACTAGATGTGAAGTTTGCTCTAAGTTTAACCTCAAACCTTAATGATAAACTTTTAATAAGAAATAGATCAAATATATGCTCTGCTTTAAAATCTGCAAATCAGCTTTAGCTACAGAAGAAAACTAAAGCATGTTGATGGCATGGTGTTTATCAGTCCAGATCTAGACATCATCTAGTATAATAAGTGGCTGTCTGCCAGGATATTGAAAGTTCTATAACAGTGTCTTTTTTCTTCATTTTAAGTATCTTTATAAATACTTGCATGAATTTTTCATCTCTACTATGTCAGTTATACTTAACAAAAGCAGAAGTTCTGTTGTGTATATAGCTCCTAATTAAAGTACCTATTTTTTATAATATTTGCACAACAGCTTAGCTTTTACAACAGAAAGGGCTCTTTTGACTTGATAAGAAGTCTATAAATGAAGATCATAAATGTGAGTGCGATTCAGGTAATTAATATAATTCAGCACTTTACTGTTGCTTAATAGTAGGATTTATTATGGCACATTAGCCCTACAAATGTCTTAAAGTGAAAGTAATTTCTGTTGGATAGGATACCAAGTTTACTTGCAAATTTAGTCGTCTAGCATATTGGGTATTTTTGACTTCATGTTTCATCTCAGTGGTGGGCAGTAAGTGTACCTATGGGGTTCTTGCTCCAGAAATCCAACAACTTGTTTTATGCCTTTGTCAGAGGCAAGAGATATTTAGAATCCAAATTAATTGAGTTAGGAGGGTCTTTTTAATACTTTAATTTTTAAGTTGATGTCAGAACATTTTTGTCATTTGTGATCGAACTTGAGGATGAACATGTCTTGGGAGCACATAAGAATAGCCCTTCCTTGTTTTTTGTCTGTTTTTGGCATTCCTGCCAGTGTACAGCAGTGTACAGGTGCCTACTAGCTTAGCATTCTTGCAAAAATTATGGGGATGTTTTTAAGCAAAGATATGTTGAATGCAGTGCTGTTTGTGTATTGTCACTATCAGACTTGCTATTTTGAAGCAATTTTCACCAGTTTGTCCCTTGCTGTGTCTTATGTTGTACAAAATTAGAAGAATCATAGAATAATTTAGGTTGGAAAAGATCCTTAAGATCATTGAGTCCAACCCTTAACCCAGCACTGCCAAGTCTAGCGCTAAACCATGTCCTTAAGTGCCACGTCTACATGTCTTTCAAATACCTCCAGCCATGGTGATTCAACTGCTTCCCTGGTCAGCCTGTTCTGTTTTTTAAACACCCTTTTGAAGAAGTTTTTCCTAATATCCAATCTGTATCTCCCTTAATTCAACTTGAGGCCATTTCTTCTTGTTGTATCAGTTGTTACTCAGGAGAAGAGGCCAACCCCCACCTTGCCACAACCTCCTTTCAAGGGGTTGTGGAGAGTGGTAAATACTCCATTGAACCTCCTTTTTTCCAGGCTGAACTATCCCAGCTCCCTCAGCTGCTCCTCATCACACTTGTGCTCCAAACCCTCCAAGCTCTACTGCCCTTCTCTGGACACGCTCCAGCACCTCAGTATCTTTCTTGTAGTGAGGGGCCCAAAACTGAACAAAGCACTCGAGGCATGGCTTCACTGATGCTGAGTACAAGGGGACAATCACTGCCCTGATCCTTCTGGCCACGCTTACTGATACAGGCCAGGATGCACGTTTCTCTTGCCGCACACAAGACTAAACTTTAGTCAGTTGACTGAATTGCTGTGATTTGTAATGCTTAAGACACATGTCACACAGCTTTTCATTTGTGAGGACATGTAGTTTGGCTTTTGAATTTATATATTTTAATGCTCTTCTGCTACTCTGTAAGTGGGGATAATCAGCCAATCATACCATGCTAGAAATACATTATACATCAAGTCATAGAAATAATTCTTTTTGTATATGTCAGAGAGAAAGGGGATTTTAGAGTTTTTTACTTTGGAGTCTGTTCTGCTCTTCAGTGCAGAAGTGCACTTCAGTGCATTTTGGTTTAAATTTCTGTCTTTCTAGCTGACAATTACCGTGTTTAAAATTAGTTGGATATTATTAGCTGGTTTTTCAGCCTGAGGAAGAGAAGACTAAAGGGAGACCTTATTGGACCTTCCAGTACCTAAAAAGGGTTACAAAAGAGCTGGAGAGGGACTTTTTAGGAGGTTATGGGGTGAAAGGACCAAGGGGGAATAACTTCGAACTGAAAAGAGTTAGGTTTAGCTTAGATGTAATTCTTTACTGTAAGGCAGAAATTCTTTACTGTGGGGGTGGCGAGGCACTGGCACAAGTTGTCTAGAGCAGTTGTGGATGCCCCATCCCTGGAAGTGTTCAAGGTCAGGCTGGATAGAGTTCTCAGCAACCTGGTCCAGTGGAAGGTGTCCCTGCTCATGGCAGAGAGGTTGGAACTAGATGATCTTTAAGGTCCCTTCCAAATCAAATCATTCTATGATTTATGATCATTAGTCCAGAAATATAATGTAAAAATTGTTAATTGTTAGCAATTTTTTAAATGGAAAGCATTCCCAAAAGTGAAAGCATATCACTATTAGTTTTATGTAAATCTAGTGAATATTGCTACAAGAAAGGCTTACTGTGTTAGCTGCTCTTTAGAAACAAACCAGTCTATTAGTACATGCTGATTTATTGCACGAATTTCTGTCTAAATATCTACTGATATGCATCAGTCTGAATGATTTATCACCTCCATGCTGAATTTAATTTTTCATGGTGATAAAGCTCTCTGCTGAAGAGAATACCTTGCCAGGTAACTTGGACTTAGGTGTCCGGGCAGATGAGTTCATGCATTTATGGCCACTTTGCATTTAGACAAGTGTGTTTACACTACTCTGTTTTATTTATCTCAATTTTAATTTTGTAATATTTTTAATTCATTCTTTTACCATTGTTCTCTTTTCTTCCTATTCGGCCTTTTTTTCTGATGAAACATATTGCTTCTGAGCTACTGACACATAAAAATGCTGAGAACACAGCAGAAATTATTTATAAGCCCTGCAGGGATGAAACAGATTTTAAATTGATTAAACAACTTACAGGTATGGCTCCCTAGAGGCAGAGCAACTGATAGTTCCTTGATTGCTGAGATCTCTAAGTTACATTTTTTGGGGAAAGGGATAAATGCGTAAAGCAGCTTTTCTTTTAATTATGGGTTTCAACTAAAGTCCTTCAATGAGGAAGATGAAAAATTCACTAATTAAAAAAATCTAAAATTATATTCCTATTTTTCTATCACTTAGGCTGGTAACAAGATTCCAGCTGTCTGCAGTTGTCTCTGTTCTGTTTGTTAAGTTTGTTAAGTGTTAAAGACACTTTCTGAAATGCAAGGCAACATTGTGGTTAATTTTCCATATGTACTTTACAACAGTCCCTGGAAAGGAAGTAGTTTTGTGTATTTTTTAAGTCCACAAAGAGCTGTCTTTAAACAACTGTTTTCCAGCTGGTTAAAATTAACCTCTTTCTATTTTTAAAAACACTACTTTAAAGAAAGGAATGCAGAGCTATAGCAAAATCCTTAAAGGAGGATTTGTAATCAGATAAAAACCTTTTGAAGAAAATTGTGCCTCTCCCGAGTTTTGTATCAGCTGTAAGGTGGCAGTGGCAGGATATGGCTGTTCTCGAAACAGCTTCCTTGTGCTTTGAAATATAGAGTGGAATGACTGTTATACTCTAAAAAGTTGAGAAGCATGAAAAAGTGCACTAAACACTAATTTTACCTTCTGTGGCTACAATGAAGCCAGCTGGTATTTAACGCTTCAAAGTAATTTTGGTGATTTTGATGAGAGACATACTAGACTGCTCATATTTCTTAGCTTTGAGTGTAAAAGTAACTGTTGAGCCCTCAGTGAGGGCAGAGCAAAAAGCTATTGATGGTTTGGTTTTAACTAATATTGTATTTGTGTTCCATTCTATCGCAAAGACTTCCTATGCAGGGCTAGCTCCGTGTATGGAAATATTGCAGTTTCTTTTTTACGTGAAGTAATTTAGCTTTAACGGTAATGTAAAAAAGGAATAACAAGCATATTTCTCTGCTCTTACTCTCTTTAGGCTCCAAATGCAGATTACATTAAAAATATGTTTTGGAGAACACCTGTCCGAGTGTATATATCTGTTTTCTCTAGGGTACTGCAGTACTGGTTGGTAAACTACTTTTCTTGTTGAGTAGCTAAATGTGAATGCTACAGCTTCAACCTTCATGTCATTAAGAATTGTACTTTAAACAAAAGGTCATGTTTCATGCTCTCTCCTTCTGTGAAATTGTGGTCTGGCAATGCCTTTAAATTTTGGTGGTGGGTAATAATAAAGAAAAGGTTTAAACTGGATGATACAGAAGAAATTATTTTCCAACTTTCTGGAAAAAGTAATTAGTCGTACTATTGACTGGGTGGAAACAGTACTTTCAGTTTGTGACCTGAAAGTAGAGCAATGCCTTGTAAGAAGTAAACAGCAGACAGTTTTCAAGAAAGTTGGACAAATTAGTTTCTTCTTTAAGCTTTTGAAGGATCTTCTGTATTGCAGGAACAATTTGAAAAATAGAGGAATAGAATAATTCAAGGGTGAGAAAAGCAGAAGATCCTTATTAGAGGCAGCTAGAGAATCAAAGAATTTGAATAACATTGCCGTTTTAATATCAAAATACCTTTTGTAGTTAGGCACAGTAGTCACAGTCCAGCCTAGAAGGAAGTGTACATTTCAGAGAGCTGGAACTTTAGATTAGGCCTGAGTAGTAACAACAGGCTCAAAAAAGATGAGGTTCTGGATGAGGTAAACTGCTACAGAGCTTTAACAGTAAGACAGTTGTCACACAGATGGGTTTAGTGAATCAAATGTGGATTCTCTTAATTAGGAAAGGGAAAAACTGGAAAGCATAATTTACATCGTTATTCATCCCTCTGCAGTTGCAGATGATGAAAGATGTCTGCTGTTACCTAAGCTGTACAGCCATGCAAAAATGCTTCTTGGCAGTAGCAAATACTGGCTGTTGGTTAAAGACCAAAACTCATCATACAAAGCAGCACAGGATTAGGGTAAAAGAGACCAGGTGTGAGGTGTGTTACTTTGGCAAAGGCAATACTTTTGTTTGTTTTGCACATAATATCCAGAGGGCCAAACACCATCCATAGTGAATGGCAGAAGGCCCTTCTCCCTCACACCAAAGTCTTACCTTGCAGTTGATCTCCAGTATTCAGAAAAATTGAGAAGAGGCTCATGACTTCTCAGAAGTCATGGACAACAGTTTTATGCACACAGGGGAAAAGTGCCTGTCAGAAGCCAGTGAGTGTGAGGCAATGTAAATTATGAAAATGACAACCATGTCTCCCATCAGATTACAAGACATGATCGTAAGACGTGATCTGGATTCCTCCTTGAAGTTCAAAAGGTTGGTTCTATCATATCTCCTGAAGATTATGAAGTCATAAGTTCTTTACCAAAATTCGTCCGTACAACGTTATTTGGAACTGCCGTCTATCAGTAATTAGACACTAATTCCGATTTGAAATACATGTTTTCATGGCGTTATGTGTGTGATCTTCTCATAGTTTCAGCACTTGTCTGTCCTTCAGAGAGAGTTGCCCTATCTCCGCCTTCATGTGGTTAGGCTAAACCAACCAAAAAAAAAACCCCAAGCTGTAAGAATGAGAAAAAAACAGAATAATCCAGAGTCAAGTAAGCTGACAGCATGGTTCGGTTTTCTCTTTTCCCCTCTCTTGATTGTATGCTACCAAAAAACCCCCAGGATCTATTCACTAAACACTTTTTGCTGCTGAACCTGTGATTTAAATTGCCAATTCTTTCCTTTTTACAATGGGAGAGTTTTTTTATAGTAAACGTTTGAGTATTTTCTCTTCAGATTCTGTAACTTGTATTGTCCCATTCTAATATTTTAGGTGCCTGGATGTCTTTTTGTTGCGTTCACACACAGCATTATCCTAACTGGAATGTGAGGCAAAATGTTCAGTGAATGAGCCAGACTAGGATTATTTTTGGTTTCCATCCCATAGTTTCAAAATGGTGAACTTGCTTTTTTCTCCTTTTCTTTCTTTTTGCATATGTGCTACCAGGCTTTCATTATACTTTTTACTGGCTAGCCTGTAAGATGAGATCCTCCTAAGATGACTATACTCTTTCTGGTTTTCTGGCTAAGAGAAATGCATCTCTTGCTCTATCAATCTTTGTTTTCCCATAGTGCATGAAGTGGAAACTTCGGAGAGTTAAAAACCAAAAGAAACAAGCAAAAAATCCCAAAAAGAAAACCCAACAACATTACCCAGCAAAAAGCCACCCAAACAACCAAAAACCAGCAAATAAAATATTGCCAACAAAACCCTCAAAACCAAACCAGAAAACAGGACCTACTGTAAAATAAGAAAATAAACTGTGTGAGGCAGATGCCCCGTGAGTTGCTGCATGAGGAGTGTGCATGGCTTAATTCCAGTCCCACCATGCGGTAATCTTGGGGCCAGACGGCGGATAGTTCTGTGGCAAGGTTGGTCTGTGCAGGGTGCACCCATCCCAGCACTGCTGTTCAGATCAGGGATGCTCTTTTCTAGTGGGTCTCCCCATTGTCCCTCCTTTGTTTGTTTGGGTTTGTGTCACTGCATTGTCTTAACGCACAACCTGTGTTACTTTTGAATGCACCTGGGCTTAAAGAAGTGCTCCAAAAGCTCACCTAAGAGGCTTTGACTACTAATGGGTATCCAGTTCATGGGAGTAGACTATAAGTTGTTCCAAAATAACTCCTTTATCTTCTCCCATTCCTCCTCTGCTCTCACAGAGTGTCACAGACTTTTGATCCTTGGCATCAAGTCCTCCATGCTACAGATGTCCTTTCTAATACAAGTGTAACCATAGTTTTCAGTTTCTCTTCTGATATTAAATGTAAGTTGACACATACATAGGTTGATGTTTCCTCTTGCTTTTAGGTGGTTACTGCCTATCCAGTATGACATCCCATAACCCATATTCTGCTTTGAGCTGGGTCATGAAAATGAGATAATGTAGTTGATTGCTAAAGGTGGATCTACCACATCATTAACTATTGGAAAATGAGTTATCTGTGTCACGTGCATCGCTGATACTTCCTCCTGACAGCATGACTGACCTTAGTACAAAGTGCTGATGATCTATTGTATAGAAATACTTGCTCCATTATACAGAATGCATAATGCTCCATTATACAAAAGCAGAAACTAAGGCACAGACTCAGTGACCTCTTAAAATGAGCATGGGAAGTATGGGCTGTGGCAAGGAACAGGCTTCAGATCATCTGGCTCCAGAGACTTTAATTTAGAGGCTCTTTGCTCCAGGTATGGTTTGACATTGGTAATTTCATAAATGAAGGCTTTGCTATAAAACAAAACACAAACACCAAGAATTTCTTAGGGAAGTCAGGCTGATGTTATTGCACAGTTTTAATGTATGTGTCTATCCTTCTTCTCCCTAACTTTTGAACATGTTAGGCCAGTTTAGTTAACAGAAACAGAGCAGCCTACATGTGTCTGTAACTTCCTTGAGAACACCAGAGTGAGCAGATGGCAGAGTCTGTACTAACAGTTCCCACTGAAGAAGAGATTTTGGCAGGAGCTTGACTCTTACCAGGCATGAAAGAATCCACACAGGAATTGAAATACTTAGGATGATGAAAAAGTCTTTGATCACAGCCCAGGCTTTACTAGAGAGTAGCAGATCTGGTCACTGTTCAGGATGTGCCCTTACTTGCATTACATTATATATAGTCACTGCACCTGTTAATCAAGGTGGTAGCATCTGACCAACAGATTATCCTGGTTTATACAGTCTAATCTCCCTCACTAGGCACTCAGTGTCCTGAGTTTGTTATAATGGCACAGAATGTAAATGAAAATTGGCTGATCTGCACAAAAATGAGAAACTGCAAGGACTGTGTATGGCTGTGCACTGACTATATTACTATACATGCCAAAATGGTCGGAAATTAATTCTGTGGAGTAGTTATTATTGCCGGCTAAGAAGGCTGGGGAAAACCATGACTCCTCTTCGTCTGTAAGAGTTCTAACCGTGTTTGCATCATGATTGCTGTTGATCTTGGTACAAGTAATGAGCAAGACCAGACTCCGTGATCACCATTTTTCAAAATCCTGGATTTCAGTTCTCAAATATGGAAACTGTTGTATTAAAAAGTTCAAAGTGCCATGAAATCGGTAAGAGGAAGCATGTATCTGGTGAAGAACCATTCTGTAGAAAAAGGGATTTGGCACTTGTTCCTAGTGATATCTGCTTTCTGCCAAGGCTCCAGCAGAATTTTTTGGGAGATCCCTACTTCTGACCATGCCTTGGTTTAATTTTCCAGCTCTCATAAATTCTTTGGGCAGCAGTGTTTCTCCAGCTATGGTGCCTTGCCTCATGCCCCTTTGAATGCTGCAGTGCATGGTGACTGCCCTGACATGCCCTGGGCTGCCACTGAGAGCCAGCTGCTGAACCGGTCAGCCCTTCTGTGACAGTGGTGCCTGTGGGAAAGTCCAGTGCAGGTGGTACGCAATGGTAGCTATTTAAAAATAAAAACCAAAACTAAATGCTCAGATTTCCCTCCATCCTTTGTGACCCTTTCTAGATGTGTCATCATTGCTTATCATCATCATCATCATCATCGTGTTCTCTGCTGCTTCCCTTTATTGTTGCCAGTTGCTCTCTGGAGCTTCTTACCTCCCACTGTTCTGCTGCTGCCATTGTGGGTGAGTCAAGCCTGCATTGAAATGGGGAATGCTTGGGGAGATTCGGCACTTGCTGTGCCTTTGGCAGCTTGTGCTGTTTCTAAGCTGTGTCAGTTGGGAAGTGGAAAGGCTGGAAGAAATGCAGGATTCAGCTTCTTGTCCTTTCTTCATCTGCCTGGTGAGGGTGCTTTGTCTCCTGTCAAGGCTTCACCCCAGCCAGCAGCTTATTCCCTCTCCAGCAGGACTGGGGAGAGAACTGGAAGGGTAAAAGCCAAAAAACTCATGGGTTTAGATATACACAGGTTAATAGGGCAAGCAAAAGCCACACACTGAAACAAAACAAAACAAGGAATTAATTCACTCCTTCCCATGGGCAGGCAGATGTTCAGCCATCTCCAGGAGAGCAGGGCCCATAACATGCAATGGTAACTTGGGAGGATAAACACAATTACTTCTAATGTCCACCCCCTTTCTCCTTCCCTCCACTTTATGTACTGGTCATATGGTCTGGAACATGCCTTTGGTCAGTTTGGGTCACCTATCCCAGCTGTGTCTCCTCCCAATCTCCCATGCACCCCAACTTCCTCACCAGCGTGGCAGGACAAAAAGCAGAAAAAGCCTTGGCTCTGTGTAAGCTCTGCTCAAGAACAAACTGGGTGTAAGCCCAGCAATAACAAACACGACTCTATATTTTCAACTCTGCTCAGCACAAATTCAAAACACTACGTGGCTAGTAGTCCCGTATTAAGCAGCTGGAGAAAACTACCCCAGCTGAAACCAACACACCTCCTCATTAATATGAAATGTGGGTTCTGTTAATCACACTGCACTGTGGATTTTGTTTCGCATGATTTTGCAGACGTACTCTGCAGGTATTGCTGGAGTAAGCTGTTAAAGATTACATAAGCAGATCTCATCCTGGAATCAGTAGTAACTGGATTTCCTCCCATGGAGAAGAAGCTTTGTGCCTGTTTAAACACCTATTCTGTTTCCTAACTTGCTAATTTTTCTTCTCTCGAAAATCTGCCTTAAAAAAGTGTCATTCTCTCAGTGTCTTTCCAGATCCCACTACTTTGTCCACTGGGTTCCTGCTTTATGACTCTTTTGCCCTTCTCTGCCATAGAAATATGTGGCATTATTAGGAATGTGACATTTCATGTGTTTCTTCTGAAGATGTTTGTTTATTAAGTCTGCAAAAGTGGCAAGTGCTTTAAAATTGCCTCTTACAATGAGGCATTCTTCTCGTCTCTCCTGCTCTTAACAGGGCAAGGGTCATCTACCTCAGAGGATAAGTTCTAGTAGACTAAAAATAAAATTTTAAATTTGTGATAACAAAAATTTTTAAATTCCCACTTTACAAAGTGGGAATTAGGTTCAATAGGTTTCAAGAACCTGAATTGAATATGTAACTGTTTTCTTAAATCGAAAAAAGAGTAAATAAAAGGAAGCTGGATATACTTCTAATAAATGAAAAACCAAGCATGCTATGCTACTGGTGGAACTGGAGAAGCAAGTGGATTCACTTCTGGCCCTGTTTGCACTCAGGCTGCTGATAACTTAGATAATTAGACCTTCCTGCACTTAAAGCAAATAATGCTAAATGCACAGACCCGTCTTAAGGCTTCTTGGCAAAATAGGCAAGAGAAAATCTAATCTTGCACTGATAGAGGATTGTGTTTTGCAGCAGAAGAGGAAGGAAGGCTAGAAAAGGTCTTACAGAAGGAGGAAGGTGTAGTGGCCAGTTGGACTTCATCAGACTGTATGTAACTTAATGGTACCACGGAGAGATTTGTGTCAACCCCTGCATTCACCAGCTCCTCATAGCAGTCTTTCCATCTTGCATGATGGGCAAAGGTTTGAGGTCATTCCTGTTGCAGTGAGTGTGAGGGATGAAATTGAAGAGCTGACATTCTGCTCTTGCTCTGGCAGCCAGTGGTGATGCAACAGGGATAGCAATGGCTGCTGCTGGAAGTCCCTTTTACTGCAAAGTTCACTGAGCACAGCAGCTGTCTGTCCAGACAGTTCTCCAGAACAGGGAGAAGTGAAGGAGTTGATATAGGCAGCCCCCTTCTTTGAATTGCACTGTGATCTGGCACTAGATGAGATTACCAGTCAAGGTGTCTAAACATACTGCTCTAAATGCAGTATGAAGAAATGCTGGGGCAGTACCACTCTTTCCTAATAAATCCTCACACCCTGCTTTATTCAGTCTTTGGCTGTGTAACACTGATCTTATGCTGGCAGAAAACAGCTGAGAAGAAAAGTGAAAGAAGGACATGCAGCTACTGCAAAGCCAATCTGATTCAGCAGGCAATAGTAAATTTTATTTGGGGTGTGAGAAGGTGCTGGAACACTCTGAGACTATGAAGTATTGCTACTGTACTAATAGTGCAAGGCAGTAGACACAGAACAGTACAGAGAGAACAGGGTCTGTGTGTGAACTCCCAGGCTTGAAATCTGAAATGCCACCTCAGTAATTTTAGCAAGGTTTGATCCCAGAAAAAGAAACGTAAGTAGAAATGTAGCTTTATGTCTTTTCTGAACAGTTAAGATTTTGTGCGTAGTCATAGAACCATTCTCTGACATGATGCTAAAAATTCCTTACATTTCCACTGTGATTGACGCAAAGTGACTGCAGTGTCTTGTGTAAAGGACTTCTCAGCAACAAGCACTTTACCTTCTAGGCAAAGTTGTCTACACAGTCAACTGTTTGGCAGTCTGCTCAGCTGAAAAAACACTTCTGAAATGAGGAAATACTCCATGAGACACAGAGACAGAAATGTTCTAAGCATTGTGTAAAATCATTTGAAACCTAAAAGGCCCCTCAGTCCTGAATAAGTTCTTGTTTAAAAGAGAAATTTCAGAAGGTGGCTGGAAATGTACAAATTTTCTTTAATTCAGGAAATCTGTCTGTTCACAGCTAAAATAACATTTGTTGTATCTGTAAAAGCTGGATAAAGACCTCTAAAAGAAAATGATTAAGTAATGTTATCTAGACATTTTATTATATGTTCTCTAGAAGATGGCTAATGAGCTTCTTCCAAGAAGAACTTACTTTTATTCAAATCAGTGAAGTAATTTGCTTTCATACAGAAGTGGGATTTTTAGTTAGTCAAGGGTATCAGAAGGACTAGAAGATCAAACAATTCCACATAATTTTTAGTCCCTGTTTCCACCCCGAGTATTTGAACCATGCACAGTGCTGAAAGGTGTCTTGAAACTCCCGGACTTAGCACCTGGGGTTGAGCAGCTGTGTGATGCACAGCAGGGTGAAAGAGGGTCGGACATTCCATCTTTGTTAACCAGGCAAGGCCCAGCAAGCACACCTGCATTACATCAACATAGGTGCGTATAGTTCATGGCATAAATATGCATGTGCATATGTAGCAAAACACTGGGTTCATGGGCATGCATGTACTTACAGACAGAGAGCTGTGAACCTTCTTTAATCATTAACTGTGCTTTAACGTGTCTCTTCATCTGAAAGCAGCAAAGTAGCAAAGATAAAGCAGTGTGACTTAGTCTTGAGGCCAGTGCAGAGGTGCTGGATAGCAAAACTGAAGCATTACGAAAACAAGTGTTAGCAATCATTGGTTTATAGCTTGTGTGGTTTGATGTGAAAAACGTGGCCTTGCGAAAAACATGCACTTGGGCAAAGCACTGAACAGAATACTAATTTTTATAGATATTACCATATTCTGTGTACTTAATGGCATTATGATGACACTGCATATATGGATAAGGAGGCACTATTTTTTCTGGTTTGGCATGGTTAGAAAAATTTGTGACAACCTACTGTAGAAGGGAAAAGAAATCCTAAACTGCCTTTGCTTTCTTTTGTGCTATGAGCATTTTACAATCAATTTCAAGCCTCCACATATACTTTTGCCCTCATACCCCTGCAGGTATCTCTTGGATTAAATCTGGCAGGTAGTTACAAAACATCTCTGTTACTGTCACCTACCAGAGAAGGTTGCAGGCACCACACTGCAACACATCTCCATTGAGACTGCTTATTGAATGGAAGGAGGAAGAAGGGTGTTTTCCAATATTGAGAAAACTAAGATGTTTTTAGGAGGAACACTTACAGACTCAACTTCTGTAGGATTTTTTTTCTTACAATCTTTTGTCAGTTGTTTTTTTTCTGTCTCCAGGTGGAGTTAATGCAAGTAAAGAGAACTGCAACAAAAAAACTGTGTTTTACCTCAAAATGGTCATACCATCTGAAAAGTGGAAATGCTGTTTGCTTAAGTATCTCACTTGCAAAACTATTTAACTAGGAACTTGCCTGGTTCTATACAGAAATGAATATTAGCAATATCTTTGTGTTGCCTTCAGTGTCTGAGAGAGGTCAAAGCATAGTATTCTTTATCATGCCTTGTGAGGTTCTGCAATAGAGAGAGCAGCATTCAGTTGGCATTTATCTCAGTATGTAATTACTATTGCCAAAGTATGTCCCTAGCTGTGGTTGTGCTGCAGAACATGGGCTTGGAAGAGGCATGTCTAAAATACTGCAAATTGCAAGTGTTAATTATCAACAGCAGGAAAGAATAGAGGCAGCAGGTTGCAGAAGTAACAACTATCCCTTTTGCTCCCTCCCTAACTCCTCACGTGTGTCTTTTAAAATCAAATGAAGAATGTTGTTGTTTGTGGTTGTGATGCTAGCATTAAGGAGTGAACCAATGGTAGAATTCTCATGTTTGCAGACAGCCTGAAGCTTTGGCATTTGGAAGGAAGTTGTTTTCCAGCCTTCTCTCCAGGATGACTATGGTGAAAGGTCACAATGATACACAGCATTATTAGCTGTGCAGACACCAGCTAAAGCTCGTAGGAAAGACAAAGAAATGTCAAGATTATTAATAGTGTTGCACTGGCTCCCAAGACCTAGTGAAGCTTAGGAGGTTGCCATCACATTCCTAGTTTTCTGATTCCTGCTGCCTCCCTCCTGGTGCTGTGTGCACGCCCAGATGCAGTTGCCACAGCAGTCTGTACTTGGTTCACATGCAATCCCTCTAAAGTATTTCTTCAGACTTCCTTCAGCTTGTGCCATTAAAGATGAGCTGTGAGGGTAACATCTTCCTTGGAAGGGTAACACCTCTTGTGGAAGGAGCTTGGGCTGCTTTCTTCTTTCCTTCTGGAACAGAAGTCTCTGGTTTGCTGGTGGCGATGTGGTTGTCCAGCTAAAATAGCCATTTTGCTACCCTTTGAGGTTGAGAGTCTTGTCTGGGAGGAAGTCTAAGTTGTGTTAAGGGCTTGCCAACACAGGAAGTTTGTGCCATCAAAACACTCATGCATATAAAGCACTACCATGGCAGGCTGCTGGGACTCTCCCTGTCCTCCAGGAATTCAAGCTATTTCTTAATGTTTCAAGGCACTCTGAAATCAAATTTGACAGATTTTTCCAACTAGAACACAGGTAGCATTCAAAACTGTAATGACATAGACTAACTGCTGAAGGGCAGAGGAGGAAAGAGATGCAGTGCCTTAGCAGAAGGGAATCCTGTTTTCAATTGGTGGGATTCAGGCTTCATAAATCAGCTTTGTGGTAGCTGTTTGGCCTGGAAAGTTAAAAATTTCCCAAGTCAAAATGGGCGGGAAGCAGCTGAATTGGCTTTTTTCTGACTATATTGCACCTTGTGTATGAGGTGTATAATGGAGACAGTAATAGCATCACCATGGACATGGGAAATGGGGGAGATGTTTCTACAGGAGTCTTCATCTTCTCAGCCCCAAAGGGTGTTCTTGTAAAGTGCACAGGGGTGAGGCCATGTGATTACTGTGCTCTTTTCTTGTTCCTGGGAAGGTTTTGCATCCACTAGGTTCTGAAATATTGGTGTTCCCACATCTTATCAAGCTATAATATGTTGAAATAGGATTAAACTGTTCATACAGAGATAGGAATTCACTGTGTATGCAGCTGTGCAAAGTGAAATTTTGCCAGGCATGTTAAGCCATTTAATATTACAAAAAATTTTCACATGGTACAGGGAACTTCAGATTAAGCTAACAGGAGCTGCATTTTCAAACATGTGTTTGATATTTTAAAATCTTTCAAAAATGTGTTTGCAACGCGCTTTGGCAAATACCTGGGTTTGATGGTCTCATGCTTTTCAGCCAGCTTTCATTCTTCTTATGCTCTTGGAAGCTTACAAATCAGAGTGGTTTCGGAACAGTGTATTTTAGAGTATTACAGCCCATCAAACCAGACAGATATCTAAGCATAAGCTTCTGCTCAACTTCTTCCTGTGAGTAGCTTCACTGCTGTCAAGGAGACTGGAAATGTACTTCTTATGTGACTGTTAGCCAAATGCTAAGCATGCATAAGACACTGTGTTTTTTGTAGCTGTTAGTGCCATTAGTTAGTCTTTCACAGGGTGATCCAGGTTGGATGGGAGCTCAGGATGTCTGTTATCCAGCCTCCATCTGAAACCATGACCACCTATTAATCCATGTCAAGTTGCCTCAGCACTTTATCCAGTTGGGTCTTGAAAATCTTGATGGTAAGTGTTTCTCATAGAATCATCTAACTTCTCTGCTGCTTATTTGGAGGAAAAGCCTTCTGTTTACAAGAGTGAGACCAATGTATGGGGTATTTCTGCTTTTTGTCCTGGCTGGCTCAATGCACTAGCCCCTGGAAGTAAGGTCCATAAACACATTGTCTGTAAATTGCAATCATTGCCTGAGAGAACAGAAATACAGAATAGAATGGGTTGGGTTGGAAGGCACCTTACAGATAATCTAGTTCCAAACTTCCTCCCATGGGCAAGATGCCACCCACTAGATGAGGTTGTCCAGGCCACATCATCTATGTGGATTTGTGGCTTTCTTCCCCTAATATTAATTTAATAGATCAGCAAACTGCAAGTTTTCTTCCTCCGCATTTTCGGATTGTCCGTAGTGATCTCATTTCTCTTTTATGCTTCCTAACGAATAGTCAGCAACAGCTAACTATTCTTCAGCCACCAGCTGTATTCCAAATACCCTTATCCTCAGCTCTCTGAATCTACACTTCCACTTCTCCCAGCATCTTCTAGTCCCTGTCTCTGAACAGCTTCTTCTGTGTAAGTTTTCCATGCAGATAGACAAGGGTGTATATAATTACACAGAAGAGCAAAGTTAACAGAAAAATACGAGGACAAAATCAAACAATTAAAAATTCAGTAAGGGCTGGCAGCAGTCTCATTGTCTATTCTCACATGCACATGGCTGATCAAGCGGATGATAATTATATGATCAAGTTATTTTATTCCCAAAACTCTTCCTTGTTCCTCGGACAGGATGTGATTCTGGATGTGAGTCAGGGCTGTGCATTGAAGGAAGCTGTTTGCTGTTGCAGGAGCTGAGATATTTGTAGCAAAAAGCCCAACAATTGCAGGAAAAGCAAAAGTATAGCCTTGTGTTTAAGGGGACTGACTGCTGCCCTGGCCATTTGGATGACTCTGGTCCAGGATTTTGGTGATGCAAAGCAAGTGATTTCCACCTAAATTCTCCAAGGCAGTAAGAGCAGACATTTCACACTTTCCAAATGCTTACCTGCTTGATATCTAGTGTTGGAAACTCTCTACCTTCACAGATATAATTGAAGTAAATGGGAAAGATTTTCTTTAAATGTATAAAGACATTTTCTGTATTCTCTTAAAAATTTTCTTTACTCTTAAAAGATCAGCTCCTTCACATTTCAAATAGGAAACTAAAACTAAAAAGAAAGTGTGGCATAGCTAGTTTAAGATAGCATTAGGAATGTTTCTCAAGCTCCAGAATTAAAAGAAGGTCACAATCAGATATGATAGGCATGCTAAGAGGTCTCTATTCATTTTCATTTTGTTAGGCTTGGGGCTTTTTATGTTTTGTGGGTGACAAGCTGAGGCAAGGACAAGATGTGAGCATGGGTATCAGTGACTCTTAAGTTCCCATCCTTTTGGTGTTATTCACTCTGTTGTTACAGATGCTTGAAGCCTTATTACATAAATCTTTTAGTCATTTAGGATTTACTGACACTTCAGCTAACCTTGGAGCTGAGTGTAAGGAGAAATAAGCCAATATACATGGACCCTTTGTCTACCCCAGAGCTTGCACTGTCTGCCACACACCTCCAACCTCCACACACAACCCTTGAGTGCACCATGTAACCTCCAGCCACGGAATATGAAGTATGACCTTTTCAGGACAGAGCCCTTCCACTACATGAGCAGGACTTCAGTGCTCAGCCCTGTTGTGGTGATCGGACAGTGCAAGGCAACCTGCTGGTGGGAAGCACTCTCCCTCAGGTACTGCCCCATGTCCTTGTTCACATGAGTGGTGTATTTTGATAGGAAGGATGCCATACGCCTTCTGCTTTCACTGAGGATGGCCAAACAAGAAACAAATGTATCAGCTGCCATGTGTCCGGGGAAGGTAGTGCTTTACTGACTCTTGCGTCTGCAGTCGGTCGGATGACTTGTACGTTGAACTGTGATTTAACCAGTGCGGGTGGGAGATGAGTCAGAGAGGATTGCACACATGTTGCATGACTTCCTTATAAAAAAGTGTTAACCAGCTGGAGTATGACATCAAGCCTGTCATTTCAGGACAGAAATTTCAAGCATGAAAGAAACAGGTGTCCCCACAAAATGCTGGACCCTTCAGAAAAGGCTGCTCTTTAAATATACAAGTGACTGCATTTGTTTTGGTGGCAGGTCTCTAAGCAACCTGCACTGCACCAAGAAAATACAATCTCAGCAGTGCTTCTCAGTACAGTCGGCATCTTTGGTGTTGAATTACCATACNCAGATACCCAGCTACACCAGTGATTTCAAGTACTAATTAAAAAGCAGGTATGCAAGTTTAGAGTAAAGTAGTGGTTGGTGTTTAAATCTTATACAGTATTATCAGTTCTAGGCAGTATGAAAGTGTATTAATAGTTACAAAAGTCCATAATCAAATGTGGTGGTTTGAGCATGAAAATTAATCTTACCTTACCTGAACACTGTCAAAGAGCAAATTTTTGTTGCAAAAACTGGGGGCAACTGAAAGAGTGTTGGAGAGGGAAAAAGGGACAAGATCTTTTAGAGGTTGGGTATATGTGAAATACAGTAGTGCATACCTCTGTGACTGAAACCCAAACAAACCAGATGGCCTCACCCAGTTGTTCCTCAATGAACTCATCATCCTCACCTGTCATACCTAACCATGGCAGTCAGTCACATGAAATTTAGTTTAGTGAAGCAAACAAGTAGGTTATTTGTCATTGAGAATATACATCTTTTTTCAACTTCTTGTAGGGCTTTATGTGACATGTTCCCTAAAATAAAAATTTCCATAGTCTCTGCCCCCGACATTAGAAAGGTCTGTGTGTAGACTGGGATAGGACATAGAGGATGTAGTTACAGCTTGCCTATATCTTACAAACACGTTTATGATCAGTGAAACTTGTAGCTAGCTAATCTATAGCACAGTTTACTGCCCAACCGCAGGAGGAGACACAGGAACCCTTCACTATCCATAGAGGAGCCACCTTCCTGGGAAACCAGAAGCTACAGGGTGCTCTGGCATGCTGTAATGCAGACCAGGCATGCCCTTGCTTTTGTTGACACAAAACTTGTCAATGTTTCTAGAAAGCAAAGTAGTGAGAAGTGTGAGGTCTGCATACTAAAAATTTCTAGCTCTCCTTTGCTGATGGGAGTGAGCTACCCCAGGGTCTGATCTGGTTTGAGGCTATATGAGGAACAGAGGGAGGGAGTGGACCATAAAATTGAAAATTATCCTAGGAAACCAGGTGACAAAGCATTATACAGCCACTAAATAGCACTTATACAGTACAATGAACTGGCATGAGTAGGAAGTCTGTGTGTTGGGACTGATGGTATGCCCAGTCATGGTCTCAGGGTTTTCTTTTGTAACAGGAGTGGCCTATGTGTAATCCTTCATGCTGAATTTACTATTTCACTTCCTCTATGTCACCACTTCAGTGTTGCCATAGCATTTTAGCATGTCTGCTCATTTACTTGAGCAGAGAGAGACATTTAAATGGGAAATATTTACTTGATGCTCCCTGCTCCCCGTGGACAATGGCAGGACACAAGCCTTCAGTGAAGTGTGTGACTGATGTAAAATGAGCGTGATGCTAATCTTGTTCAAAGGCTTGTGAGGAAGCAATGCCGCCTCATTGAATACTGGTTTCAAAGGAAGTTAAAACAATACTGGTTTCAAAGGAGGTTAAAATCAGATATTAACTGGAAATGATACTGCAGTTTTATAAGACTCCAGAAGGATAAACACATTAGACAGACGGTTGTTTATCTTGCATTCACTGCATTTCAATATTGTTTTAAGACCAATTCCTAAAACATATTTCTTACTGCTCACCTCATCTTCTAGCATCACAGTCACAATTTGATGAGAAGGACTAACATTTGTGGGATGATACAAGGGAACAAAGATTATTGTAAACTTCTTCTGACAGTGCAGCTCCTCAATTATGTCACCTGCCTCTCTCTCCTACCATGATTATATTTATAGGAGCTCTCTGGTTTATGGTTCTATACATTTGTTAATACCAAATATCTTAATACTGCCAACAGCCCACTTGACTCTGATCTCCATGGGTTGTGCTGCAGTTCATTTGTCTACTCATGACTGAATTGATACTCATCCTCAGGAGGAAAATAATGGAATTAACTGCAACAAACACAGAACCCAGAGAGGTTTTATCTTTACCCCCTTCTCTTTTCCCCATCTCTCTCCCCTTTTTAAATTCCCTTAGTTTTAAAAGGGTTTGGGAACCAGGATTCACCACAGGTAGGGAAAAAGCAGCCCCCCCCTTTTTCTCTGGGACAGGCACACACTGCTTATAACACGACATGTAAAGGGAACATATCTCCCAGGCTGTCTGCCAATATAGAATGCTATCTGAGCAGCAGCAGTGACTGAGGTGACTTGATGGAAGATCTGGATGCCTCCTGCCTGCCACCTGCTCAGCAGACAGGTCTGGTGGACCAGACTGCTTAACTGGGAGGGAAGTAGTTTATTCTGGGGAGATGTCAATGAAAGGAACTGCTAGTGTTCTTCTCTGGCAACTGACCTGCAGTGGGAGATGCCAAGTGGAAGCAGGATCTCCATATGTGAGTCCCCTCTGGTGCCTGCTGAAGGGGTTGGTGAGGTTGTCAGTGCTCCTCCACTACTAGGTAATGATGAGGGATGAAATGGCACCTCTGTAGTAGCAGCAGCAGCAGCAGCAGCTCAGCTGGGAGGATTTGGCTAAGCAATGTGTGTAAGGATACTGGCAGCATCTGTGCAATTCACAGTCTCTCCCCTCTAGAAGCAAAGGTGGTCCCAGCTGCCCTTCTGGACACTTCTCAGAGGGCTGCAATCTGAGAACTGCTGATTTAGTATGACATGAAGTGTTGAGGCCATGGGAGGGAACCACCAAAACATTAAAAATATCATTTATGTTTATAATTACTGAAATACCTGCGAGGCAAAGTGGCTATCTTGCTAGCACCAACATCCATCATCTTCTAAAAAGTTACTTAAGTCTATTAATTTCAAATGCATTTACTTATTTTTCATGTCTCAGTTTCTGCATCCCCAGCTTGGAAAAGTGAAGCACTCAGGATGCAGCAGTGGGAACTGTTTGCTCAACAGCTGTGCAAGGAGAGCTTCAGACACTGCAAGCTGTGCAGAGGGAAAAAGGAGATCCTTGAGAATGATAAACTGAATTGATGCCTTGCAAAAACTCAAAGATATTACCAATTAGAAAAATTCTAGTGTTCACTTTGCTTATTCTTGATGCTATTCTTTGATTAATAGTGATAAAGGTTAACACTCCTTGGTATCATTGTTCTTCATAAACAGAAATAAAATAGCTGACTTTTAAAATAAATATGATTCAAGGTTCATTTGCCAAAGGAATCAAAATAGTATCTTTTAAATTTGACATAATCTCTTCTTCACAATTCCTTGCAAATCTGTTTGTATTTCTTTAATAGAAGTGTTTGTTAGATAGTCCTGTAATGAATAATGCTGAGAATGAGATGAGAAAACATTTTATTTCCTTCAGCATGTATAAACTTTCCTCTAAAGGAAAAATCCCACCATTAATGCACATTTGATGTTCTTCTAAGTGTAGCAAAAGATTAGTGAGTGAAATATTACAACGGCTGGGGAGCACACCTGTATCTGTGTGGCTTTAATAGTTTGTGTAAATGTGCCATTACCTGTTTGTAGCAGGTGCTGAAATGTGTGGATTAAGTGACACCCAGGCAAAATACAACAGAATGCTCAGCTGCTGCAGATCCCTGCTATTTTCCTTAGGTCTGTGCCTCCTGCTCTCTGTGCAAGGCAGGTGCTGGTGTGAGAAGGTTGGTGGCATTGCCCTGTTCCTCACTTCTCCTTACATGCTCTGGTCTGCGAGGGGCAGCAGCCAGAGCTCACATGGCCTGTGAGACCTGGACGGGATGTGAGTGAGGCTTTGCTGCTCCTGGGGTTTAACTGAGGGACCCAGCTGCAGCCTCTGGCATCCCTAAGAAGGCTGCTCCTGGTTTGTTGAGTGTCTCAAATCAGCTCTGGAGTCTCAAGTGAAGAAGCATCTGGTCCATATGACATGTGTGTGCTGGGGAGGGCAAGGCTTGGGATGGCATGGCAGAGCAGGAGCGGCTGTGCTCTGTTGGGGGATGGTTAGGATGTGGGAATGCATGACAGCCCCCCAAAGCAGGGGTTGAGGTCCCACAGAAAAAAATACTAATTTCATTCTGACTCTTGGGTTCCAGTTGCCTTAACAGAAAGAAAATCTAGCTACTTCTCTTATGTATTGTGTGTTCAAGTGTGCTACAGAAACAAAATCTTAAAGTAAAACAGAAAGGAAACTGCACATTTGGTCAGCCCTGTTTTCTCTGTACAACTATTACTTTGCAATTTAGAGGATTTTCCACTTGCAAATTCACTTCTGAGGAGCTCAGTTACTTTTCCTAAAGAAGTATACTAGGGAATTACTTAATTTCTTGTTTAATTGGATAAAATATTGCATTGTAAAAACCTTTCCTAAAACATTTCTTGAACTTTCAAGAAAGGATTTTTCAGCAAGATGAAAAATTTTAGTTTTTAGCAAAAACTAAAGTTTTTGTTTTTCAGGTTGAAATTTCCCACTCTTTTCCAAGGTACAAACAAGTGCTTGTAACCCAGAGGAAGGTGGCTTTGGTAGCAGAATCCTGATTTTAGGCCAGGCATAGAAGCCAATTGATATATGAAAACAGATGAAATATTGCCAAGACTTGTTGTTACACTTCTACCAATGAAGCTTCTGAATACAGCCACTGAAGTGTGAAATAACAGCAGCACAGCTCACAGTGCTAGCAAGTATGGGACTGCTTTGTCACCTTTTAGAAATTAATTTAACATCTTGGTGAGAAGAAAACAAGCCAATAATACAACCAAGAATTCCCAAAGAAACTATTAGTTGGATTACTTTTTGTTTTACTATTTAACACCAACTGATTGTAAACCAGAAGAATTACCTCAACTAAATTAAGTGATTCATATTTTTAGGGACCTCAGAATGAACAAAATAAATTGAAACTGAGGGTTACATTATTGAATGATGTTTGTTTAGGTACACTGGTTCAGTGTGAAAAAAGTATCCATTTCAGAAGAGCTGAGTATTGGAAACTCTCCAGGAAAATATATGTTTCTGCTGTGTTCAAGAGCAGAATGCACTTTCTGAAAGTCAGGTCAAGACAGCTGGAGCCCCTGCACTCTCTAGGAGAGGGATACTAAAGCTGTTGCTGAGGCTGCTCCATCACTAGGAAGCGACTAGTAAAGTCCCGCTGTAAGCAGTACCAGTGCTGGCTGCTGCCTACCTGTGCTATTTTGCCTGCAGTTTGCACTCTTTGTTGCAACTCTGCCACAGGACTGAAATGACTAAAAGTACCAGTAGGCCTAGAAAGGGATTAGATTGTTAAACTGGCACTTCAAGGAAACACTGCGTAGTCTGCATGCACCAGAGCCCCTCATCTGGGTGGAAATGTATTGATTTCCAGATTGCATGTTAGAGAAAGGACTGCTTTATATTTGTCCTTTATGCTCCTGCTCTAACAGTTATTGCTGGTTGATGTCTGGCTGAAATATGAGACCAGACTGATCTCATGCTAGTTCTTGTTTTGCTTCATCTTGTACTGCTGAGTGCATGCTGCCATTCTGCATCTCTGCCTTTTGCACCAGGATCCTGAACTTGCCACCTGTGTGTCCTTCTGCCCGACAGCAGGGGTCTGGCAGGGTCTGAGCCATGTCACTCTACGTACTGCTTGCTTAAATGCCTAAAAATTGGCTTTTTCACCCCGTGTTCCTTTCTGTAGAACCAGGAACAGCAAAATCGCTCTGTGGGCTTGCGCATTTTCTTCCTGCTGTACCTCTTGGAACACAGTTTGCAGCTGTCTGGGTTGGCACTGAAAAGTGCCGATAACATCTGTGGATAATGAGCCTGAGAAGAGCAGTTAATGAAGATCTTGTTTCAGAGACTGTGCTTCTCTCAACCCTGGAATAGCCAGGGACATGTGGTACATGAGCACGATGTTCATTGCACAGTGCTATTTTTGTCCCTTCCCCTTCTAACCACCTTTCAACAGCTTGCTGGGTGGAACCTCCACCTCATCTTGGTCTCGTAGGGTGCAACACTGGTCTCCAAAGTGGAGGGGCATGAACTCTAGGTGGTGTGCAAGACAACCCCCTAGGGTACAGGAAGAAAATATCTTTTCTATTGTTAATAAACAAGATAAAATTATGGTTTTAAACCAGTGTTTACTTCAACCTTTTTAAATTTCTATTTTTATGTAGGTTTTATAATGTGTGTAATATTTGGCTCAAACTCTGCATACTCTTCTGTTTCTTTTTCTCTCCAAATCAATTAGCCTCACCAGGGCTGATCATTTCCCTGATTGTCATCTACACAGGTATTTCAAGACTTCCTGTCATGTAATTTTCAGTCCCACCTGGAGTCTTTACAAACGGTGGTATAATCGCCTGTTCGGCTGGGATGAATTTGTTGCATGTCATCAGCAGAGCAGGAAGTCAAACTAACTAATCTGTCAGACTTATGAGGGCCTGCAAAAGCCAGGATGTAGAGATATGTAATCATTCTGCACAGAAAGAGCAACTAAATCTCAAATACCAATCTGCCGACTGGAGATTTGGCTGGGAAATCAAAGTCTTGCTAGAAAATTATACTGTCAGCTAAGTAGTAAAAGTAATACAGTGCTCAAGCAGGCTTGGTGTACTGGCTGAGGACACAGTGGTCCTGTGGTCCTCAACCACAGGCTTGGGATGGATGTCTTCTCTCCTTTTCATTCTGTGCAATGTAGATCACCTGTCTTTTACATGCTGTTTGTGGCAGTCTTTCGGCCTTTGTGACAGTGGCTGTAGCTTGTTGGGAGGTCAGTGAGATTGATCTCATCATCCTTAGGCTGACAGTGATCTTGGGTGGAAGGTTTAGACCCTACAGTAGTTCTCCCCTGCTGAGTGCAGCTCAGCGTAGCCACAGACACTTAACAAGGTTGGGTTTGTACAGAAGGAGGGCAGCAACTAAATTCAGAATGACCTACTTAGACTATGTGTATTGAGTTAGTAGGTACTGATGAAATTCAGTGTAAGAGCTACCAGGCAGTAAGAAAAGAAAATTATGGTGACCTGTGTAGGGTCACCTTCATCTGTGCTCTTTCAGAGCAAGCAAGTTAATGGGTAAAGGTTTGAAAATTGACATATCTGAACCATGTGTGTGAAATTTCAAATTGATACATGCAGGGTTTATGCCTGCCTTTAAAAATCTGACTGTAAAAGTGCAGGAGGAAATCATTCTCATCTGGTAACAATAAAGAAGTTCTCCCCTGCCATCCATTTCAAAATGTTCGTCTCTGCCAACTGAAGTACCACTGGGAATTGTGAAGGACGACTCAGAGGGGGGTTAATGTGCTCCCCTCAGTAACATGTATGTGGATTTTTCTGGCTGTCATTTGGTATTTGATGCACTTTGACATGATGGCAGTCACACTGGGGGATAAGCATGTCAACTTCGAAGGAAAAGCAAAGTTTGGGTTCTGTTCTCAGAAGTTTCTTCTCCAGACTTTGAGAACAGAAACTTAGATGTGGATGCTTAGTAGGAACTGTGGCTGGCAAGGCTGCTATGAAGAGATGGGCTGGGGCCCAAGTAGTATACCATGTCTTAAGCCCCTAAGAGCTTTTCAGTTGATTGATTTTATGAAGTAAATTAGTAGGTAATAGGATCCTGCAGACCAGAGGTGATTTATAGGAATGGGATGACCTCCACATGTGAACCCTGCCAGCAGGGTCTTGGAGCTACTAGAACGTTAGCTGCTGTAAAAAGATGAAAGTATGAAAACTGAAAAATAACAGGGTGATGTGTGTAAATATGGAAGGGTTTTATGTAGCAAGTAACAATGTGATCAACCCATTGTTGACATAGGTTGATTTATTTCAAGAGGAAAGAAACCCTACTAGTATCTGTGTTTCTAAGCTTGAAATCAACAGCTCCTGGTGTGGATAGAACCTGGCTCTCATTAAAGGAGGCTCTTGACATTGCACACATCCTTGGACCAGCAGTATATGCTGCACAAAGCATTTCAGAGTCTGCGGTGTGCATGTAAACCATGCTTAGGACATCCCAAACAAAAACCAAGAGCCTCATCAAAATTAATTAAACTATCATTAGTAGGCAGAAAATTATTTGTAAACAAAGATTTGCATGTTCCCTAGTCTATTCTCATACTCTTGGTTCTTACATCTATAACATCTAAGATAACTAGAAAGACCTCTCAAAGTGAAACATGGCTGTCTTCACATTGTGTGCCTCTGATACTCCTCAGACACATTCTGTCCTGAGGAAATAACCAACCATTCTTTTTATGTAAGCCAGCATTTGATAGGGCTGTCTTTGAAGAGACGACACTGTGGGGAATTATTTCTCCCTAATCTCAGACAGCATCATCTCCAAAGAGGAGAGGCACTAGAGAAGCAGGCAGGCAGAACACGGCGGCTGTTGTTAACAATCCAGGCTGTGTGACCTGTGTGTTGGTCTGGGGGTAAAACTACTGAACTCAACCCTTTTTTTCTCATTTTACATCAAGTCAGTGATGAAGTCGGTGAAGCCGATAAATGTCAGATGAGTCACTGTGGCCATGGATTTGCTGTGAGCCTAAAGCTACTCCTTGCCCACGTTAGTTCCAGGCAGTGCAATGTGTAAATGGTACATCACAGGATGCATGGAAACAGCTTTGCCCTGCACCGAGACCAGTGCTGCATCTGATCACAGTCTTTTGAGTTATAATTCTAGAGAAACTCACACAGAACAATATATTTAGGACCATATATATAATACTGAGCACAGACCTATTCAAGGCATTTGTTTTAATCTTTCCCACTTGGATATAGTAACTTCTCAAATCAAAAGCAGTGTGTCCAGCAGGTTGAGTGAAGCTTTTCTGCCCCTCTGCTCGGGAGAGCTGAACCCCCTCGGAGTGCTGCATGCAGTTCCAACACAAGAAAGACATGGATTTGTTGGAGCAAGTGGGGAGGAGAACCATGAAGGTGATCAGAGGGATGGAATACCTCTCCTATGAAGACAGACTGAGAGAGTTGGGAATTATTCAGCCTGAAGAAGAGAAGGCTCCAGGGAGACATTATTGCATCATTACTTAAAGTGAGCTTACAAGTCAACTGGAGAAAGCCTTTTTATCAAGAGATGCAGTGATAGGACAAGGGATGATGGCTTTAAACTGAAAGAGGAAAGATTTAGATTAGATACTACAGTTCTTTTCTACAAGTGTAGTGGAGCTCTGGAGCAGGTTGCCCAGAGGTGCTTTAGATGTCCCATCCCTGGAAGTGACCAGGCTGGAGGGAGGTCTGAGCTACCTGGTCTAGGGGAAGCTGTCCCTTCCCATGGCAGGAGGATTGCAACTAGATGNATCATTACTTAAAGTGAGCTTACAAGTCAACTGGAGAAAGCCTTTTTATCAAGAGATGCAGTGATAGGACAAGGGATGATGGCTTTAAACTGAAAGAGGAAAGATTTAGATTAGATACTACAGTTCTTTTCTACAAGTGTAGTGGAGCTCTGGAGCAGGTTGCCCAGAGGTGCTTTAGATGTCCCATCCCTGGAAGTGACCAGGCTGGAGGGAGGTCTGAGCTACCTGGTCTAGGGGAAGCTGTCCCTTCCCATGGCAGGAGGATTGCAACTAGATGACCTCTAAGGTGTCTTCAAACCCAAACCATTCTGTGAGTCTATGTTTCTCCCTTCTGTCCCGATGATGCACACTCTTCTCTGTGACTGGATGACATTTTAAAGGAGGAGGTTTAAATGCATCTTTCCATGTGCTGAAAAACAAGTGAATGGTGATATCTGCTCCAGAGTAAACATCAGTAGGTTTAAAAGGTTTTTTTGGCTTGTGTCAATATCTTTTGTATAAAGCCATGGGTCTGAAGAAAATAATTCACACAGCTGTTACGTACTGCTATTATGGATTTCTTTCCAACAGGGGATGCAAGCAGAGACTGAAAGATGGAGAAAGCTTCCCATGAGCACAAAATCTTGCCAATTTATTGACAGAGAAATTTCAAAAAGACTGCAAAGAACATCTAGCAGCTTCTGGTTTATATTTCTTCTTCCCTAAATAATTGGAACACTGTAATTAAATTGCAATCTTGACCGTATTTGTCACTGGACTTTTATGGTACCTTTCATCCTAGGGCCTAGGGCAAATGATTTAGGTCACAAAACATTCCCAAGAGATGCACTTTAATTTTACTAGTAGGCAAAGAAACAGAGAAAACAGGAATAGTCCACTGACAAGACAACACAGGAAACTTGTAGAAGAGGGAGGAAGGAAGCCTGGGGTTTCTCAGGGTCTCAGGTAGTGTGCTGTAAACCAAGCTTGACCAAAAGATAATATTTCTGCTTTTTGTTACTTCAAAGCCCTTTTACAGGAAAAGATGATTTATAGTATAGGAACTGATAGCTAAAATATGTATGTACCTTTTCAAGGGCAAAAATAGTTCTCCAACCTTCTGCTAATGTGGTTCTTTCATGAGGCAAGGTCACTGCACAGTTCCTTCTGGTGTGCTTAAAAATATCTCACAGTTAAAAAGTAAACATATTGCCAGATCCCAGAATGAGCCTCTTGAGTGCTCTTGACATCACAAATAAATTTGCCTCTAAATAAATAAACAACTAAGTAATGTCATGTTGACCCTGCTAAATATTAAAAGCTTGCATTTCCCCCATCTCTCTCATTGAAATTACCATAATTTTATTTCAGCAGTTTTCAGAGAGCTGTGCTCTGTGTAAGATCTACTCTAACAAGGCCCCTAGTCAAGCTACCTCCATGAGAAACTCCAAAAATCATCCTAGCCTTATTATGAGCCTCCCACAATGCTGTCTGTGCTACCCTCCTCAGCTCCACTGAACTAATTGCTTACCTTTGTGACTAGCATTTTTCTGCCTTAGAGTTGTTTCATGTAGATAAACAGCTGCACTTCAAGTGGCATGACTGTATTATTACTTTGCAAACAGCACATCTATGTTTAAGTTCAGAGTGAAATTTAATGTTAGTGGTCCTTAAAGCAAGCTAGTTCTTACCCAAAGTGAAACTTTCTCAGTGGAAGGTCAACAGCGTCATTAGATCCATCTCCAGAATGCTTCTTTTGATGAAAGGGGAAAAATATGCCCCTTTCCTACCTAGAAGTCAGTTATACTTTGGATAAAAAGAAAAGGAAAACAGCCATTCCTCACCTGCCTGCCCACGAGACATTAATAATCCATGTCGTATGCAATTCCTGAGCATAGAATTGCAACTGTTATTGAGCGCCATGTATCATTTCATGACTAGCGTGATTATACTTGCAGGGAGGGGGTCACGTATAGTTAATACACCCACATGCAAGATCTATTCCAGCAGGTACTGCAGAGACTTGCTATGCTATGTTTTGATTAATTTAACTCTCCCCTATCCACTGTTCCTCTCTCAAGAGACTGTTGAAACTCAAAATCTCTTTAAACTAATCAGAGATAAAAAGCCAGCTTGAGAAATGTCATGCATTTTTCCTTCAAAGTGCCATACGTTTGTGTATTTGTTGTGGTGCCTCAGGCACTAGCAAGTGTGCTCCCAAAGGCTATTAGTCCTGGGCTACAGCCAGAGCAGTGGTGTGTTACTGTGACAGTACTGTCACTTTCAGAGCACTGGTGCTGTTGGCAGTGGTACCATCCTGCAGAGGAGGGAGAATCTGGGCCTTCTGTGAGGATCAAAACTTCCTCCAGCCATGGTCAGTGATGCTACCACAGCATCCTGTGCCCTATAAAGCCATTTAAAAGTCCTCTTGTCCCTTTTAAACTCCAACTTTTAAAGCAAGGGATGCAAGTCTGGAAGTGTCTTGTTTCCTCCCTGCTCTCTGCCTAGGAACTCAGGGACATTTCTATAGCTTTTGTTGCTTTATAGTTGATTTTTCCTCTGGTTCCTCATCACCCCAAGCCAATTTCCGTTGTATTTGTTTCAGCAGGTTTTGCTGGGAGAGGCATTGATGTCCAGGGGACAGATGATGTGTTGAAGCCATAAGGTGGCTTTGGTGTGTGTACCTCATGGGACACAGAGTACTGGGAACATGCAGTCTCCCTTTTCTGATCATGGCTGAACCAAGCAATCATCTCAGATGTGTGGAATGGGAAATCTGAGCTGTAGTGCACTCATATTGAGGGTATGTGGATATAGCACAGATCATATCTAGACAGATAGATAGATGTGCATGCACACATGTACACACAGCTCTTCATCTGTGTGAAAGAGAGAAACCTTTAGCTTTTGGAAAGTCATCGAAAGTGCAAAAGGTGAACTAACCTTTGTGTGTAACATCAGTTCTGCTAAGAACTGCAGCTCAGAAAGTTTGGTCATGCTGCTGGAAACTGCCACATAGGGTGATTTACTACAAGAAAGAGACTTTGTTTTCTACAAAGGGGCTTATAAGCAAGGAGACAAAAAACAGTAAAAACACTAGAAAGGAGCATGTTTTGCTCTATCACTTCACATAATAGCATGGCAAGAGGTTTTTCCTGACAGGCAATGTTAAAGGACTTCAACTAAAGAAAACCTCAGGCCATAAATAAAATGTTACATTTTTGTTCATAAATTAATCCCAAATAACAAAACTATGCATGCATAGAGAGGAAAAAGCAATGAAATAATGGATGGAGGAAAGAGACTGGTATTGTTGAGCTAACATCAAACATGTTTTTTTCCTATTCCTTTTAGTTGTCTGAGCCACTGTCAAACACATAAATAATCAAAACTGAGAACTATTTCAGCAATAGGGGCCATAAGTGAATAAGTATAACTTGTATAACTTGCACCTGTGATTGTCCCAGGATTATTTAAAACAATGTGATGAACAGATATTAAGGGACACTGGCAAGGAGCATGAATATTAAATGGCTCTGTCTCCTGTGCTGGATGTGCGGGCAGTGGCAGTGCCAGACCACAACTTCCACCTCCACGCCACTACTTGAGTCCTGGTAAAATTAACAATAATCACTGCTTTATCCCTTTCAAAGTATAGCCAGGGACATATGTGAAATTACTTAGTTGCTAATAAAATATAATTTAATGACTGGTCCACTTAAGCCCCAATGGAGCACTTGCATTTCCTGTCACATGCTGTGACCAGTGGCTGGTGGCTTCAGCAGAAAGGCTGCTTACTGAGCAGAGGAGAGCTGACTCAGGTTCTGAGCCTCTCTCCACCACTCCTGGTCAGCACAGAGGTAGAAGGTAGTAGAGGTTGCCCCTTCTGTGTTATTGTTCCTGTCTGCCCCTCCTGTAAATGGACCAGGATCTCGCAGCGAGCTGCCGGCATCACTTCTCCCAGCCACTTGTAAGCAGTCACCTCTCCCACAGTGCCTGGCTGGGTAGCCCAGCTCTTCCCGATATGGATGTGGCAGGGCAGCAGCAGCCAGTCCTGTGGGGCTGGCATCCAGAGGAGTCCAATGGTGATGGGTGAGGAGACAAAGCTGTCTCTGTTCCTCTCCTGGGAGCCTGCCACGCTCTGTGCAGAGCTGTTGCTGACAGCTGGGTGCCAGAGAGTGTCTGAAGCTGGGGAGGGGACAGTGTGTCCCAGGACAGCATGGGGTGCCAGGCTTGCAAAGCTGGCTTTGAGGAACAGCTTTTCTCTCACTTAAGCTGCTGGGGTGTCTAAAACCTCACTGGCACAGAAACAAATGCAGAGCCAGCCCTTTGTTCACTCCCACATTATCAAGAAAGAGTTAATCCAGAGGGACCTTGACAGGCTTGAAGAGCAGCTATCAGTACAGGCTGGGGGATGAAGGGACTGAGAGCAGAGAAGGATTTGGGGATACTGGTGCATAAAAAGCTGGGCATGTCTCAGCAATGGGCACTGGCAGCCCAAAATGCCAACCATATCCTGGGCTTCATCAAAAGCACTGTGACCAGCAGGCTGAGGGAGTTAATTTTGTCCCTCTGCTCCTCTCTGGTGAGACTCCACCAGGCATGCTGTGTCCAGAGCTGGGGCCCTCAGCATGGAAAGGATGTGGTCCTTCTGCAGTGAGTTTAGGTAAGGGACACAAAGATGATCAGGGGGCTGGAGCACCTCTCCATAATCCTGTGTGGTTGGAGAAGTACACTTGCTAGCCCAGATTGCTTTTGACCTAGATGGCAAGCTCCTGCCTGCCTGTTTGGCTCTTGGTTTTTAACAAGTCAAGAGGAAAGGCTGAGGGAGTTGGAGTTTTCCCATGTAGAGAAGAGAAGGCTCTGAGGAGACATTACAGCACATTCCAGTTCACAGAGGGGGCCTATGAGAAACCTGGAGAGATGTGTTTTACAAGGGCATGTAGTGATAGGACAAGGGGTGATAGCTTCAAACTGAAAAAGGGTAGATTTAGACTAGCTATTAGGAAGAAATTCTTAACTCTGAGGGTAGTGAGGCACTATGTTACTCAGAGAAGCTGTGGACGCCCCATCCCTGGAAGTGTTCCAGACCAGGTTGGACAGGGCTTGGAGAAACCTGGTCTAGTGGGAGGTGTACCTGACCATGACAGGTGTGTTGAAAATAGATGATCTTTAAGGTCCCTTCCTACCCAAACCATCCTGTCATTCAGGTTGAAGACTGCCTTAAGTGCTAATTCTTGGCTCTATTCAATAAACGACTTTGAAGTGCATCGATGGACTTGTTTCTCCCACTGGTGCCTACACAGCAGCTTCCTTCTGCTGATGCATGTAGCATACTGATGTGGACACTACAGCCAGATCACACAAACCACCCCATCAGCTTGCACTGGATTTGTGTCAGGTCAAAGCTAGCTTTTCCATGGCCGACCGTGTCTGTGCTGATCTCATGAGCAAACTGACAGGCTGGGGAAGTTTAGCCTGACACAGCCTGTGAAAAAACCCAGCCAGCAGTGGACCTCTGCCTGAGCTGCTGATAATCCCATTCCTTTAGTTCTCCTTCGTGCAGTTTAAAGCATTACAAACAAATTTGCAAAAAGGCAGTTTCCCATAAGATACTCAGTTACTATGCTAAAACAGCAAGAACAGGCTGTAATAGTTAATTCAGTAAGCAATGGAAGCATCAGTGACAGTGGGTTACCCATTAAGAGCTCAGCTGAATTTCTGATCAGTGCAGGACAGTGTGTTCCTGGGACAGTGGCTGATTCCTGCAGATTCCAGCTTTCCCAAATTGCTAAGTTGTCAGTGTAGAGCACATGATGTTACAGCGCTTCTCACTACCTGTGATTGCAGAGGTGAAGTTCTGCATGGAAACGCAGCAATCACACAGCAAAGACACAACTGGTGCTTGGTGGGGAAACTGAGTGCCTGGGGCTCATGTGGGTGGGTGTCAGGGGCCTGAGATGCCCCTTGCACTGGGCAGGTAGTGCTGGCATGTGGATGGACGGCAGCTAATGCTGCACTTGTTTACTGCATGCATGCTGCTATTTCCAGCTGTGTGACTCCGTCTGTGTTCCTCAGGGAGATTAAGGCTTCCCTTACTTCTGTGAATCCTCAGCTGAGATCATCCGCAGCTTTAGTATCTGTGCTTTAGTAGGGCCGAATCTCATCCTGCAAACAGCTTTATAATCAGTGCTGCCACTATTGCAATGATCTATGGCAAGGGCACCGAAGGATATGCTGGGGATTAACAGACAAAACTGTCTTCCTTACCCAACCACTTTGGAGAGCAGAAGCAGGCACTTGACAGTTGTCTCGTCTCCAGGCAGTCATCAAAGGGATTTCTGCCTATCCACTCCAGAGGATAAATTCCAGGAGGACCCAAACAGGTATAATAGCTGTGCTCTCTGCCAAGCCCTGGCTTGGTTGGAGCTTCCCGCCAAGGTTCCCCAGCATGGTGGGATCACACGTGCAAAAGGCTTGGTGGCCTCCTTGGTGGTGCTGTCACTAGAGTTGATGCCTTAGGTTTTAACTTTTATATTTTTCAAATCCTGTACTGCTAGTGTAACTGAAGTTTCCTGTAGCTTGTTAAATGCTGTTCTCTTATGCTGTTCTCTGTGCTAAGATAGACATAACAAAACCTCTAACTTGCCCTTCAAGGACACCTAGAAACAAGAACTGTAAACCATCATCTTGGGAAGAGCGGGGCAGGCTGGGGGAAATCACATCATTGGCTGGGTTCTGGTTGGTGAATTGATGTTGATATAAAAGTGTGAAGCACTCATGACCTGTCATCCATTTTGGGATCCACTGAGGCAGGACCTCTGGACCCTGAAGTGTGCACCTGAAGGCCTTTCAAATAAATACCTCCTTTATTCCTTTATTCCTGTCTGGTCTCTGTTTCTAGGTAGCCATTTAAGGCATCAGAGTGACACATGACATGGAAGCAACTGGTGCTAATCCAGCTAGAAAGTCAAACGTAAATGTAAAAAATTCTAGATAGTTTTGTAAGTAAAGGATGGCCTTCAGGAGGCTTCAGTAAATGGGGCTGTGATGCCTGAGATCATGTGTGAACAGCTGTTCAGTGTGTGATAGCCATGCCAGCATATGGAACCACCTGGATCTGGCTGTTGGTGCTTCTCGTGGTGCTCAGAGCATAGCACCTGCCTATGCTCTCCACTAGGCACACATGGAAAGGGATGATGTGGAAAGTGCTGGAAGTGTTCCTTGTTTAACACTCCTGTGGAGCAAAAAGATAAAGGCAGCATGTGTCTGCTCTTTTTCACTAGCCTTTAATATGGCATTTTCCTTGTACTTTAAAAACCATATTATGCAATACTCTGAAAACACTGTCCTGCCCTAGTGTCAAATATGTGCATTTACAGAATATGAATGGTTATAGTCTATGCATTTTTGTCGCATTGTATTCCACTTTTTTTTTTCTCCTTTAGAAACCTTTTATAACTTGTATTTAGGTCTCCCATTAGGTGCTGAGTATTCAAGAGTAAAAGCAGGTACTGTGTCATATTGACCCAGGGTGATGACTCCCCTGCTGCTGAGTCATGCATTATGGTGGAAGGACAGGCTGAAACTGAACTGAAACACATCCGTGTTCTCTGGTTTTTTCTCGAGTGAGACTTTTTTTGCCTTCCTAGAACCAAAAATTGGAAACTTTAAATTTTGACTTGAAATGTCATTTTTGGCAAGCAGTTTTATTACTACACTTTGGCAGACCTCCTGTACCTTTTGCAAAAGAGCAAACCTAGCATAATCCTGAGTGGTTAGAGAAGTACACTTGCTAGCCCAGATTGCTTTTGACCCAGATGGCAAGCTCCCGCCTGCCTGTCTGGCTTGGTTTTTAACAAGTCAGCTCCCACAGTTTGGGCAGCTGCCGTAACCCCCTTTCTCCAGAAAGACATTAGGCACTTAGGTGAAATCTAGGTCAGCCAAACTGGGGGGAAAAAAAATTGAAAATTGTGTCTGAATAAAAATGTGGAAGCATTGCATTTAAAGATGAAACTTCTCTGTTTAAGAAGTTTCTGTTGTGACAGAACTGTTAAAGCAGGGCTGCCATTATTTCCCAAATGTTCAAGTTGTTTAAATGTCCTTATTTGTTTGTTGAGAATTGACTAAGCAATTTGCCAGATGTTATACCATCCAGGGCAGGTAAGTGTTTCTTTTGTCTATAAAACTTTATTTTCCCATTTCCAGTGGATCGCATTTTGAGGTTTCATGAAAAGAAGTTGTTTGTGGAGAGTCACAGAGGTGCTTTCTTTGATGACTTCTGAGATTTTTTTTAAATTGCCCTACACAGACTACACAAAAATAATCTTCCATCACTATTTTGTTTATTTGCCCTAGTATAGAAAAGTAGTACCATCAGATCTTCACAAAGGCCATCTTTGCTTGTTGCCCTGAGTGTTGTTCTGTAAATAATAATGCTAATTTTAGAAAACCACAGGACAAGTTTTCTGTCCATGTTTCAGTGTTGCGGTGGGCGGATGGTGAGGTGCCACAATGTTCCGAAAGCAGTACACACTCACACACACACCGGATAGCTCTAGGATGGGTCGACGGCAAGGAGACGGGAAGGGTCTTTGTCTGGGGTTCCATGGGACAGGTTTATTGGACCCACACACATGAAAAGGTCCAAGGACGAAAACCAAGAACAGCCAGGGTTCAGGTTTATATACCAGGTCAGTAGGGGCGGAGGGAGAGCACCAGGGACCAATGGTCTGAGGGCACGAGGGTGGGACACAGGCAGGGCTTGGGTATGGGAACCCATGGGGAAACAGGGAGGGAGTGGCTCAGGAAGAGGGGCCAATGGAAGAGCAGGAAAGGGAGAACATTTAGGGCCAGGAAAAATGAGGGAGAAAGTGGCAGGGATGCCAGTGGGCCAACTGGGGAAGCAGAACTGGGGTACATTAACATATTGCAACAAAAGTCCCTGGGAGAAGCCTGTTTCTGTCACCCTAACCTAGGGAGTGCCTCTTAAGATCTTCTCCTCCATAGGACCCTCATGGGCCTTTGGCTAATAGGCCCACTGGCCTCCCCATTTCAGTGATGCTAAAACAGAAAACAATGAAGATGTAGCTGGCCTGAAATCCAGTCCAATGGACTCACTGTCTCAGCATCCTAACATAATTTAACCAACAGGAAATGACAAGAAGATGCAGCTGACTTCTCTCAGTATGTAACATCTTCAAGCCTGCAGCTGATTTGTGTAAACAGTTATTTACTCAACAATCTCTTATATGAGGAGACTTCCTGTGAATTGTGTAATTTGAGGAAGAAAAAACACAGTGAGCAAAAATATCTCTGGGAGTGCCAAGAGCATGAAAGGAAACCATAGGTGCTTTTCTCTCCTCTGATCACCAGCGGCAATATGTGTTGAGAATATTCATCACATAAGTTTGGTCTCCCAAGGCTATGGCTGCAAATTCAGTTGTTCGCCCACTGTTGCTTCAAGCTTAGCGCCTCCCTTCACCACTAGTTCCGCATGAGGTATATGCAGAAACCAGGACAGGTGATTGGGAAAAGCAGCAGTGACAAGTGGCAGGGATGAAGCTGTTAACTTTGCACATTCCTGAGCAGTGGGGAAAGAGCTTGAGAGCAAAATAGAGAGGAAATGTGGAAGAGGAAACAAGAAAGTATCAGAAAAATAAAACTGTCTGAGAGGTCCATAGCAAAGATTGACAAAATTGGGAGCATGGCACTCCCATAAGGGGTGAAGATACTGGTTACAGGGAAATGAGGTGTGTTGCCTCCGTAATCTGGAGGAGACCTTTGTTTTCCCTTCAAGTGTATACATTCACTTGATTTCAGGTATCTGGGGATAAAGATGTTTTTCTCTCTTATTATGACCCAAATCCTATCATTTCCATAGAGGGAATAAATCAGAATATATGTAGTAATAATTAGTAGCATTGTCACTACATTTCCCACAAACTGATCTTTAGATTTTGCGGTACCATAATCACGTACACAAAAATTACCTCCAATCTTGAGTAAAGCGACCAGTTGGGAAAAAATAAGCCCACAGATAAACCCACCAAATGAAAGGGTGCAGGTGGGGCTCACCACCTCTCCACTGGGATGTCCCTGTAAGAAGGGCTGGTTCTGGGGGTGGGTCTCCACACCTCCCACCCCACCACAGCACCATGAGCAGGTACATTCCCAAGTGACACAGCAAGCCTTGTGCCTCTTAGAGAGACAGGGCAATAACTGAAAAGTTATATTAGTGAGGATAGCTGCAGGTTTAACATCAGATTTGCCAGCTTGTTCAGGGGCTGCTGCCTGTCTCCACTCTGAAGCCTTGCAGCACCAAGAAGCACGCTGAACAAGCTGCACTCTGGTGATGCTCAGCACAACTCAGTGCAGGCCATGCTGCAGTCAGAGTAACAGCAGCTGAAGTGGTTTTACAGGTTCCTGACCCAGTCTCACACACAACTGAGACAATGATTTTTCTGTAAGCAGTTGTATTCCTGCTTCTAGTGACTCCTTTCTTCCTGAAGTCATCTGTCCTGCAGAAGGCTGTGGTTTCAGCCCAGATACAATACCTTTGGAGAAGTGACCTGGCTGGGTCTGTTTTGGCTTAGTTTTTTTTGTTTTGTGCTCCTACCCACATCCTGTGTGCTTGCTCCCAGCTTGCTAAACCTTTGTACTGGTTGCAAAGAACTTCATATGCTGAGAGGATCCATTTCTTCACACTCCTATACAACTTTAAAGATGAACTTTTTATGGGACATTCCAGATAATAAGAAATCCCCACAATGACTGTATGTACTGACTTCTATTTTAGAGCTGTGCTATCAAAATCATCCTAGCTACATGTCAGCACAGAGTTGTGCATTTCATGGGACTGGTAACTTAGGCTGTGTTTAAGAGTAAGACATGTTGTGTGTTTTGCCAATAGCATATTCTGGGGCATTTTTTGCCCATAGCATTTTCTGGTTTTCTCCCAAGAGACTCTTTCAGTACACTGACAACTGTTCTCTTCAATAAGACAAGCACTAAGACACAAAAACTTAAGGACATGTCCATATCCCAGTTTGCCTTCTTTTACATGCCCTGTGGGAAATCCTTTTGGCATATGTGGCCAAAAGCTGCATACTGCAGCCCAGCTTACATTGACCTCTAAAATGATGATATTTAATTGAATAAAAGGTGAGCCGATATAGAAATGTGTGGGTAAACAGAAAGATATGCACCATACAGATGTTCAAGGAACAATTATATACAGTCAGTAAATGTGAGCATTACAGTGATGAAATAAAAAAGGTTTCATTGTGCTAATGCTGTGGCAAGGTCACGTTTAGCTGAAACACATCAAGAAAGAATACTAAGAAGATATTAGTGCATTGGTGAGTTTTAAGAACAGCCTGCGGATTTTCTGTCAGTATTAAGCCCCTGGCCATTGCCTTTATTTTATAGACCGTAGTTTTGAAATTATGATCTTCTGATGGGAGTAGTAGATAAGCAATTAACAGATCCTCTGCACAGAATAAGCTACTTGTTCTGCAGTAGTGCTCAGAGGCACACAGTGTATCACCATTTTTCTGTAGAGTGCTTGCTTTTTCCTTCTTGCTCACCTCTTTATTTTATTCTTTGATTTTTCCACTGTGATCCCCCAGAACTGCTAAAGAGGAAGAAGTATTCTCTGCCTGTAGCTTACCTCTTTCTGCCATAAGTCTCTTGGGTTTAATAAAATGTGTGTTTGAGGGGTGAAACTGTGATACTCATACATTACTATTGTCTAATGTCAGAAGAGTCCTAAGTGAAAAAAGAGGTTCTTTTTATGGAGACTGTAATCACATTTCGTTCTTCTTCCTGAAGAACAGGCTGAGTTCCACCTTTCAAGCCCTCTCCATGTCATGAGAGACGCTTGTGCAGTTTGCCCTGATGATGTGGCCCAGGTGTGTAGTCACATGTGGGCAAGGGAATGAAGACAGATCAAGTGCATTGCCGGTCTGTTATAAGCAGTGTGTTTTCCTGATCAGATTCTGTTTTACCACAGTGTTGGAAACTGTTTTGTGCTGCTCAACATCTTATTAGCTCTGTCTCATAGTTGCTGGGGAAGCAAGGACAGTTCCCATGCTGCATCGATGCACAATGCAAGCTCAATTAGGTAATCCGCTTCTAGCTACTGCCTCCAAACTCCTGCTTTGGGGCAAGTTATTTCTGTGCCTAAAAGAGCAACTGTGTCATGATGCCCTTGATCTGCTTCTGACTGGCACAGCTGGACTGCCAGCCATGTTTTGGAGACAACAGCACAGACAGAGTCCTGATCCGGGCTCAGAAATCTGTTTTCTGGACCATAAAGAGTGCAGAGAACTTCCAAGTTCCCTTTGAGGGAAAAATCAGTGGATGAAAGGAAAAATAATTTCAGATCATTGTTCTGTCTTAGACGTACCCCTCTTTTACAAAATCTGCTTTGATTCACAATCCACGCTCTGCTTCTTTGTCTCCCAGTTAAAGAATCAGGCAAGATTCTTTAGACAGAATGACTACTTTGATTTTTGTGGAAGCTCTTGTCAGACACCACATGGCTGTGTCCTAGTTGCCCCAACTCGTTCTAGTTTGGGGTGAGGTTGTGTGAGTTACGTTATATGCTTCTCAACACTTCTGTACAGGGACCTGCATTTTGGTTGAATTGGCCTTGAAAAAAATTCTCACTCTTATAAATATTTTGACCTGCTGCTGGGCTATAGAAATCTATTCTTAGAGCAAATGATGCTATGGCAACTGTCCCTGCAATATGACACAGTAGCAAAAATTCTGTCTTCTTTTAATCTGTAGCTCCCAAAATACCTTCTGCACATCCCAAGCCACCTGGCTTTCCCCACCCTCTTCAGAGCCAGGAAAGCAGCTCCTTCCCAATTTATTTTTCTAGTTCAGTCTGAGGCAAAACTGTCTTAAGCCAATTTAAGTAGATCTGAAATAACATACTCAGTCCCAGCTGTCATAACCTATATTGCAAGATATTCCCCTTGCTTTTCTATGACACTTTCCCAGTTGCTCTTATGATCTCATTTCCCCTCAGGGCTTCCTAAAAAAACCTTTGACATGGGCTCTATCATACCCTATATTCCTCTTTGTATATCCCACCAAAGGTGAGTTGTCAACTTGAAAACTTCTGTTTGCACCTTTTTCAGTCAATAGAACATAGCATTTATTCAGAGGCTAATATTTTTATACACAGTTTTCTCTGAGAAGACTAGCCTGTGTTTTATTGATTGATTTATGTCCATTACAGTTGCTAGATTTTTGTGACCCCATGAGCTTCCTTTAGTTGGAATGTACCTATGCCCATCCTAAGACATGAGCACTTCCTTAAAGAGCTGAAGACCTGGTGTTATAAATATCAGACATTATCACACATTCACGACTGTTAGCAACAGCCCTATAGAAAAATCTGAATATTTTCACCTCTCCTGATCCATGCTTATTGCCTACTAATTTCCCAAGTACATTGTGGGCTTGTACATGGCATCCTGCTAGTAATTGGGAGCTGTGAGTTCTGTTTGCTTAAGTACTGAGCCACCTACAAGTTTCGCAGCATTTGGTGAATAATTGAAGGATTTGTGTGTTCAGTACATCCCATATGCCATGACTGTCTTCAAGTGGTAATACAGTGATAGCAACCATGTGGCTGTTGAAAAGTTCTGCAAATTACACATAAATTCAGCCCTGGTGTACCCCACTGACAACTGACCTGCAGCTGGAAAAGTAACACACAAAGCTCTAGGATGTAAAGGGGTTCCTCCTGCTATCCTGCTTGGGCTGTCTTTGTTCTGCTGCCCTGCCAGGACGCCACTTGTGTGTGTAGCACTGATGCACTGATATTATCATTTACAGCTCTTCAGCAGGGTCCCATGGGCATTAGAAAAGTAAATTGTCATTGCTAAAATGTGGGCATGAATAAAAATACTTGCCCTGATTTCTCTGCTATAGTAATAATAATTTCTAGGATAAATTATATTAACTTTCTTCATCTCATAAAAGATATTTTAACCCTTTAGGGCAAAAAAGCAGGATAACAGAATGTGTTTTAAAATTTTTCACTGTGCCTCAAATTCCTTCTTTCTTTATTTTACTGAAAGCCTTTTAAGGTCACTGTCTTTTCATGAAATGCAATATTCTGGTACTTTTGTGTCTCATGCACGTTTTCCTTACTGGAATGTAAGTCCTCTAAAACACATGCTGTTCACCTTCTTCCAGCTTTTCAGTTGGCTTCCTGCACCACAGGAGGATGGACCACCAAACATTAAAATTTGAGAGGGAGAAGGGAGGGCAGGGTGAGCGGATGACAGTGCAGAGTCCTTCTTTGCCTGAAATGCAGAATGAGGGATCTAGAGCGGAGCAGTTTCACTGTCTGTTGGCACCTGTTAATTGGGGCGCAGCTTTGAACTCGATGCTTGTGCCTCAGGTGAACACCCAGAGCCATCTGTCCCCCAGCCTGCTATGCTGCCATCCGGCGGTACTGAATCATCCAGACAGTGAGGAATGTCTCCAGGAGGAAAGGAAGCAATAGCCTAACACATTCACATTCAAGCAAGAATTCGGACCTTTAGCCCCCAGGACCAGCAGTCTGTCTGCTAGGTTCTGGAGAAAACCTCCTTGCTCCAACAGCTTTGGGGTTAATCAAGCTATACACTTCTTTCTTTTTTCCAAAGACAAAGCTACATCCCTGGCAACAAACACCCTACTGCTTTAGCATAGCCTGAGCCCATATTTTTGCCAAGATCCCCATGTGCAGGCTGTAGCTCCCCTGTACATGACATGGCTGAGCCCTGGCAGCTCTGGCTTTGACAGCAGAGCTCGTGTTGTTGAAAAAATTCTCTTCTGCTGTGCCTGCATAAATAATTCTTTGTTGTCTATGTGTGTTTACGTAGTCAGTCTGAGTTTTTTGGAGTTTCTAGGGGTGCCAGAGGGGGAAGAACCACAAGCCCAACTGGGATTAACCCTGTTTGGCTGTGCACAGCTCTGCCTTTGTGAGTTTTTCCAATTCAGTCCTCCCCTCCCTCCTCTCACACCCACTGGCAGAAAGGAGCTGTCCCAGCAGAGACTAATTGTACCAGGTCAATGGCAGGGCAGCAGGTCCCTCCCCTCCCCTGCATCCCCTTTCCCCTCCCTCTCCACCCGAGGAGGAGATGCTCAAAGCTGCATGGCTTTGAGGTTTTTTTTGGATGGGGTCCTGCATGCCTACCAAGGGTGCAAGGTACCAACTGCCTCGGCACTGGGCACTGGCACCCTGCCACATCTGAGCAACCTGCAGCCCCTGGGTTTTGGTGAAGGAGATGAATGCCACAGAGACAGGTTATAACACTGGCTCCCCAAGACTTGGGTTTAATCAATCCTTGATGCTTTGCATCAGGCCTTTTTGTTGCTACCATCTAGCATGCATTTAGCACGTGTTTTTAACCAGGTAATTATTTTATCCTCCGGTGAAGCATGTACTCCAGCACCTGTCATTAGCAACGCCATGTGTTCAATTTATGCTGTAGACCTTCAAGTGCTATATTTGGATGTCTTTGTCATAAAATACCTCAGGTGCCCTGTGGAGGCCTCAGACAGCCCTTTGATGGACTCCAGACATCCTCCTGATTGGCCCATTATCTAGTTGTTTACGAGTTGCACTCTCAATCACCTATTATATTAATTGCAATGTCCCAATAATTAGATTTCCTGTTTTTCAAGCCTATGTGCTATTATTTCATCCTTCCACAACACACAGACCTGGAATGAAGGCTGCCAATTTGCATTCATACTAACCAAGGGCAAACAGAGCAAACCTCCTGAGAGCAGGGAAGGACACTGATGTCTGCAAGGATACCAGGCACTGTGCAGTAGCTTCGCCTTCTCTGCACAGACTTCCCCACTGAAGAGAAAATTTGACCCCCAGTTCCACTTTCACCTGCCAGAATTGAGATTCCCCAAGCCACTAGACAGCTGCATCATGACTACCCACTGTGGCAGTTTCGTCTCTTTAGCATCTTTAGCTTCTATTTTCTAAATACAAAAGGTTACTCAGTCTTTCTCACAAAAGATCTCCTGGAAACTTCCTTTTTTTCCCTTTAATAAGTCTTGCCATTCAAAATCAGTTGCTCTATATGTGATTTCCCATGGAAAATATTTGCAATATCATTTTATTTCCATAGGAAATGCATTTATTTCCTACGGGAATAGTATGCAGTAAACACATTTTATTCCACTGCATTTGTCACATTGCAAAGACTGTCTTTGGTTTAGGTATTTTCCTTTCCTTCTATTAAAATGCATGAACTTGTTCAGATTCTGAAAATATTGAAGGACCTGCTTGGCTATTTACTTCCAGACAACACCCACAATCCCACTATGCCACCCCTCCATCCTTACCTTCTCCATTACAAGACTTCCTACACCTTCAGTGTTTATGGCAATGAAGTCGGTGGAGGAATCCTTTCTGCCAAATGAAGTCTTACTCATTAAGCAGCAATTTGTTGTTATATTTAGCATGCGTTTCCTCACTGAGCAGACTCTACAATGTATCCCAGAAAGTACCTTTGGTTTCTGTGGGAGCTTTGTGTGGGTTGCTTATAAAATTCTACCTGTTGTGTGTATTCTCCACTGAGGACAGAGCTGGAGCAGAGGCGCTTCAGTGAAGCTTTTGAGTCAGCTAGGACTGAAATTATTCCAGCTCTGGCAGATAAACAGCAGCATGGTAAGCAGTCTGGGAAATTCAACATAGCTGACACTAGAAAACACCAAGGACATTGCAATGGGAGCAGGAGTTAGAGACAACAGGGCACTCACTGGGTGCACTGGAAGAGAGAGCATGCAGTGATCTGCACAGGACTGTGAGAGGCAGTGATATGTCCAGGACCTGCCACACCTAGGCAGTTTAGCTGGGGATAATCATCAGACTGTGCAGAAAAGTCCTTTTCCTGGCCCACTGTGGGCTAGTGTCTCACAGCTAGAGATGCTGTGTTTTGGCATAAGAAAGAATGTGTGAACAACACATTGTGGGGGTCAGAGGGCTGGGGTTAGCACGGAGCAACAGTGCGTGAAGGAGGGATAGAATAGGCTGTGCTTGCACTCTGAAGTCATTCCTCAGAGGAGATGACAGTTTTTAGAAATACATACTGCACAGTCTTTAGAAATACACATTTACTCAGTACTAACAAGAGTTTAAAAATCCCTATTAATAGTGCCTGCTTTAGTCCTTCTTCTGGGAAAATAAAAGATTGGATGGTTTTTTAGGCTAAATACATCATTCCTGTTCTTATCAAATATGCAGCATGTTTCCTACTCCCCATACCTTAACACCGTCTTTTAGCTCCATTTAAAATGCTCCTCTTGCTAAGAGCAGAGAGATACATCTGATAATTGTATCACAGTAACTTTCCTCAATGGCTACACAAATAGTTCCTTTTTTTCTCCTCTTCCTCCTCCTCCTCCTCCTCCTCCTCCTCCTACTTTCCCAGCTTAAGTGATGTCTGCTTTAAAGCATTGCAGGATTTGAGGCCCAAGTACCACTGAGGGCTCAGCTGAGACCTAATGCCACATTCACCCTCATCTGAGAAACTGGGAGTGAGAATTTAATGTTTCTCCTTTTTTCCACAGTGGACAACATTAAATGGAGGGGAGCTGCCAGCCATAAACTACTTGCATGCAATATGAGTCATGTTTCTAAGCAGATATTTTTTTCCTGGTAAAAAATAATAAAGCAAGTCTTCAGTATCAGTAGAAAATACCATGCATTTCCAGTCTCAACCAGAACAGGTATTTATCTTTCTCCTGTCGTGCAGCTTGTATCCAATATACTCACACAGTTGAGGGAAGATGCAGTTGGTGGAACACTAGAAAGATCACAGCAAAGAACAATTATCACAGCTACTTACTTAGGGAACCAGTTCCTAAATCGTTTTCTAAAACACAAGGAACATATATGTAGGTTGGCACTGAACAGAGAGCAATTCCTTGTTTCACAAAGGTATTGCTATATGAAAGACCAGAATAAGCATTTTATTAATGGATTGTTTTTAATATAAAAATTTTACAGCCTAATTGCATTCCAGAAGGAATTATCTCTTCTAATATGTACTCTGGATGTAATGGAAATAGAAAAAGTGTCTCTGTAATAAATGACAACTTAAAATCTTCTGCATCAAAAGCCCTTTGCATGCCAGGCTTTTCACATGCAGCTGTGCCTGCGAGGCTGGTTTAGCTGACAAGGTGCATGGCTGCTGGCTTTCAGGGCTAACTCCAAGACTGCAGTGGTAGGGGCTGGTGGCCGGGTTATCTCCCCTTCCTGCAGATCAAGTGCTTTGCATGTGTGAGCAACACCACATGGTTTTCCACCAGGGTCTGGATGCTGCCACAAAGCCCTTGTCCCCAGAAATGCTTTGATTTCAAGCCCCACTCACACCCTTCTAGGACAGGAAACAACATATGTTTTTATTAACGTGATCTTGTTATCAAACCCTTGTTCAGCTGAGTTCTAAACCTGCCATATAATAGCACAATGCATTTTATTCACGGTGAAACCACGTTCTTTAATTAATTTTTTCCCCTAGGGCAGAGGCCCTGACCTCTGCTGTGGTAGAGGGTTGGTGGGTTTCTATGCTTTTCTAGACACTCCAATCTGTGTGTGGCATCTGATTTATGATATACTTGGCTAGCCAAGGTGAAGGGTATGGAGAAATCTAGGCACTCTATGGCCATCTTAACCTGGTGTCAAGAATACCAGCTTCCTTACAAGCTTTTATTAAGTGTTAGGACTGCTTCTACCGTAACTTCACAGAGGTAAAAAACTTCACAGAGGCTGGAAAAACACACCCCTTTTGGCTATCATGGAAACACATCTAGTGAATCACAGAATACTAGAATCACAGAATGGTTTGGGTCGGAAGTGATCTTCAAGATCATCTAGTTCCAAACCCCAACAGACCAGGCTACTCAAAGCCCCATCCAACCCGGCCTTGAACATTTTCAGGGATGGAGCAACCACAGCTTCTCTGGGCAGCCTGTGCCACTCTCTGAGTAAAGAATTTCTTCTTAGCACCCACTCTAAATCTCTCCTCTTTTAGTTTAAAAATGTTCCCCCTTTTCCTATCATTACCTGTCCTTGCAAAAAGACTGTCTCCCTCTTTTTTCATAAGTCCCCTGTAAGTACTGAAAGGAAAACTTAGGATCAACTAAAAAAAAAATTAAAAAAAAAAAAGATTGTGGCTTCACATGCAATAAAATGGTCTCTATCCCTACACACCAGATAAACAGAGATTTTTTTTCTCTGTGGACCAGCAAAAGGCATGAATCTTTCTTAGGTGACATAGATAGGGTTCCTAATCTGCAGATCACCACTAACAGCTTGCTAACTAACACATTTATGCATCCTAGTTTGAAAACACCATCCACGTCTACCACACATGTCCTCCAGAGTTCAAAGCCAGATCGCTGCTTGAACATCATTCAGAACCTCCAGGTAACTCAGGTTGGGTAACTACACCCGGCCAATTTTGCACTGAGTTCACTATTTCTTGTCTGTGTAGAATATACCTAGAGTGTATCTAAATTGGTGTGCTAAATTTGGGGGCCACACAGAGACTGTGTGTCCCACACACTGCGCAGTTGGACAGCCACATGTACCTGTCACACAAGGTGTGCAAAAGTGGCTACTTTTGAGGATTGCTACACAGGCATATAGAAACTTCCTTTTCAGAAAAAGTAGAATGGACAATTTTTGGGGTTTTTCTTCTAAAGCTGTTGATTGGGAAGTTATTCCAGACAAAACTGGGCATCAAGGCCTTGCTTTTGCAAAAGCACAATGTTGCTCTTCAGGCTGTTTTATGTCGGAATGTATCTTGTTAACAAAAGTAGCGGCTGCAAGCACAGGAAAGGAATACAATGGTCTCTGATATAACAAAAATCCACCGGAGGTGGAATTGATGCCATAAATGGCTACCTAGAAACAGAGACTAGACAGAAATAAGGGAATAAAGGAGGTATTTATTTGAAAGGCCTTCAGGTGCACACTTCAGGGTCCAGAGGTCCTGCCTCAGTGGATCCCAAAATGGATGACAGGTCATGAGTTCTTCACACTTTTATATCGGCATAAATTCACCAACCAGAACTTCAGCCAATTATGTAATTTCCCCAAGCTTGCCCCCCTCTCCCCAAGATGATGGTTTACAGTTTTTCGGCCTAGGACAGTCTGGGTGTCCTTGGAGGGCAGGCTAGAGAGGTTTGTTACATCTATCTTAGCATGAGAGAACAGCACTTAACAAGCTACAGGAAACTTCAGAGTTACACTAGCGGTACAGGATTTGAAAAATATGAAAGTTAAAACCTAAGGCATCAGAATAACCTGCTTTGATCTATAACACTCCTACAGGAAAGCTGTGAAAGTTGCAAAGATCTCAGAGCTACTTACTGAGGTAAATATTGGGTCACCATATATTTAGCAATGAAAACATAAAACCTCAGAAAAATAGTGTATGAAAGAAAGTTCCTATAGAACTATAGGAACTATAGTTCCTATAGAAGAGGAAACAGGGAGGAGTTTGCCTGAATCTATTCTCAGTTGCTTCTCTTTGAAAAGACAAATAAGTGAATTTTTTTCATTCTAGGAGGTAAAAATGCTCAGAGAAGGTATGTAATTATTTTACTTAGTCTTCATATAAGGAGGGAGCTGAGAAACAACCACAGCATTCACATCTGAAAGCTGGAATTTGAGGTCAGAAGAAAAAATTCTGTGTTCTGTCTTCTTCTCTTTCTCTATTCTGCCCTGTTGGTGCAATAATACTGTGTTGCTTACAGGCATCTGTAAAATAATAAGGTGGTACTCTAAAACTAGATCAGTTGGGCATTTACCTGGTAGCAGGGGATCATACTGTAATGATGAGGTTAAATCAGAACAGATGCCTCTTGGAGATTTCCTGAGGGCTTCTTTGATGATGGCAAAGTCTCACTTCATTCACAGAGAAGGAAGGTCCAGGCTGGGCACATCCTGAAGGCAAACAAATGGTCCTGTTATTCTGCCTGCTCTGTACCATGTGCCTGTGAACCCTAGTTGCATGCAGAGATCAGTTCATGGCTGGTGTCTCTGTAGATATTTTCTCATGGTAAACAGGGCTCCAAGACCTTGGGTAGCCCAGGAGTAAAAAGCCTCAGGCACTTCCATTACATGCTCACATAGCTGGGGATGATTTCTGGTTGATTGACAGCTTGCCTTCTGGATGCTTTAGAAAGGTGTGATGCTCTTTTCCTCTTTTTTTTCCAAGAAATTGCCTGTCCCATACAGTGTTTAGGCTGTGCAATTTTCTGATGTGTTGGCTGTATTGCAATACCATAGCAGAGCTCATCTGACAGGTTGGGATTTTTTGTTAGCGAAGCCTTTTCCTGATGACATGCAACACTTCATGAAACCCGTCCGGTGCTAGTACTACAGCCAGTAATGAAAAGAACATCGGAGGTAAATAATAAATGAGAAGAAACCTCAGGTTTTGCTGAGCATTATGGTTTGATCAGGTACACCAGTCACAGCTGGCCTGAAATCTTCGTTAAGGAGGCAGCTTGCCAAAACGAAGGGACAAGCAGTGAGTTCACATGAAACGTGCAGATCTGGTACATCATGGTGTATGTCTTGACACCCCAAGCACTGGAACATCCCTGTCCTGGGTGGGTCCCTGCTGAACAGAGAGCAGGAGCTCTAAACAGAGGTAGGTATTTCCATACTGTGCCAGTTTGCATAGGATAGAGTTAAATTTCTTCCTAGCAGGGCTGTGTTTTGGATTTGTTCTGAACGCAGTGTTGATAACACAGAGATGTTTTTGTTACTGCTGAGCAGGAATTACACAGAGCCAAGGCCTTTTCTGCTTCTCAACCAACCAAACCAGCAACCACAAGGAGTTGGGAGAGGACACAGCTGGGACAGCTGACCCCAACTGACCAAAGGGACTTGCCAGACCATCATGCTCAGTAGATAAAGTGAGGTGGAAGTAGGAGGAACTGGGGGATGTTTGGAGTGATGGCATTTATCTTCCCAAGTCACCATTACGCATGATGGGGCCCTGCTCTCCTGGAGATGGCTGAACACCTGCCTGCCATGGGAAGCAGTGAAATAATTCCTTGTTTTGCTTTGCTTTTGTGGGCAGCTTTTTCTTTTTCTATTAACCTCTCTTTGTCTCAACCCACAGGTTTTTTAGCTTTTAGCCTTCCAATTCTGTCCCCGATTCCACTGGTGGGGAGTGATCAAGCAGCTGTGTGGGGTTTAGTTCCTGACTGGATTTAAACCATAACACATACTCCTGGATGGTGTATTTCCACTTTGAAATATTTAACCTTTCTTAACTGCATCACGTGGTTAAAAGCACAATGTTCAACCTTTTATTTTTTTCTCTTGGCTGTTACCAGCTTCTGCAACCTGTACGTTGTGTAGATTTATCTTTCTCTGGATCTATTAATTCCCTCTAATTAATGGGGGTTTGGGTTTGTTGTTTTGTTTGGAGTCTGTGTATGTTGTGGGGGGAGGGTATGCTTGTTTTTCTGTTGTTATGATGTGTCACTCCTCTCTGCCAAAGTCCTCCACACAGTATTCCTATGGAGTTTCTTCCCTCAGAAGCTCTCGCACCTTTCAATCACTCTTTTGGCACTTCAACTCTATTTTTGTTCAATCTGTTTGTTTGTTTGATTGATTGTTAATATTGCCAAGCATGACACTGCAGCAGTGAAAAGTCTTCCGTCTCTCATATTCTTCTCAGTTGTGACACTTGCTGATTGAGTTTTAGAGATCTCTTGCTTTATTTAATCCAATGAACTGTATTTAATAAATTGATCTTCTATCACTGGTGTGTCAAAACATGTCCTAAAGCTCAAACAGTGAAGATATTTTCATTTTCTTATTTTGAAACAGTTTTTTTCAATTTTTTTTAGAAATTAATCATTAGAGTAATAGTTCTGATACTGTATGTATATTAACTTCATCATTCTTCCCCCTTTTTCTGATCAGTGATTTCACTACTTTCCCCACCATTAAAGGCATTCTCTGCAGGAAGCTGGAGGTAATGCTTCCTGTCCCTTCATGTACTCTCATGCACAAACCTGCATCTGGGGGTTAACTGTGTCAGCATGCTTTAACTTTCTGTGATATTCCCCCCGTCTAGTTCTGTAATGAACTTCCACTGAGTAAACATCTTCTGTAAATGCGCCTTTGTTTCTTGGGCAAAATGTTGCAGCACACACTGACTTTGCACAGTGTGCAGCCGTGTGCAGGGTTTCATCCAAGCAGCACTAACAACCATTAAAATCTGGAAGGTGACCATTACACAGACCATCCTGAGCACAGCGATGATTTCAAGTAATGAAATAAGAGTGAAGATCCTTTCCACCTGGAAAGACTCACTCTCCAGCTGTCGAGTTCTGATTCAGCCTTGTTGTGACACTCCTGCTGGGCATTCCTCAAGTGGTTACTCAGTGAAATGTTCTGTTTTGTGCAGTTTTGCTTCCTTTAGTTTACTGACGGGTTTTGATTGCAAGGTGGGTTGATTTCTAGATGAACTGAAGATTAGGGATCTGCTGAATTTAAGCACTGAACTTTAGCTTTCTTACCGCCTCCACTGGTGCACAATTTAGTTTGATTCATAGTGAAATTTGAAGAATTACTTTTGGTAAAAACTGAAAACATTTCCTTAAGTCAGTATTGTAGCAAACATCCAGATTTGATCTGTTTCACTTGATTTCTTTTAATAAGAATAAACCTCACTGCGGCCAGTTTGGGGAAATCTGTCAAGTACTCTTTTTTTGAAAGACAGAAGTTGCTCCCAAGAAGCTTGATGAGTTTGAGTTATTAGATGTTTTTGCTGAAGTTCACATTATTTCTTCTCATGTTATGGAAAATGTAAATTACAGGAATGTTACAACCAGATGTCTTGATCTAGCTCTTTGTGGTTCACAAGAAAAGACATATTTAGCCTGTAACTAAGATTAATCTATTTTATGTGGCATAGAGGAAAGAAGGTAAATTGCAGATGAGGTAAACATTTGACTAAAATGAAAATAAAACTCCAGAGATTGGGTGGTACTTCAGTGCTGTGATGTTTGTATTCTGAGAATCTGGGTATGAATGATAACTATGGTTTCAGTTCTGACTCCAAAAATTCTTATTAATAGTGCAGGTGGCTGCACAAATTTCTAGCACATGACAGCACAGAAAGTTACTAATGCTTTGTGAATATGTGTGATGAGTTTATTGCTTTACTAAATCAAACCTCTCTTATCTGCTTTTTGAAAATCCTTTCTTCCAAATGCCAATATTTGTGCATCAGAGGAAATACAGAAACTGTGCAGTTGTTCATTTGCAGTGTGATTATCAACCAGTGCTGCTGGCTTGCTGCCACTCATTCCTTCCCTACTGTGTGGGTGTCAAGCTGGCAGTCCCTGAGCACAAGTCCTAGTGAGCCTTGGGGAAGCAATGCCTTGGGAAAAGGGATAGCCAAAGGGATAGCTGAAGACAGTACTCAAGAGCAACACACTGGATAAATCAGCTTTAATGAATGCACCAAGAGAAGAGTAGAACTAATTCCTACATCTTGAATCTCAATAACATGTCAATTCATTACACAGGATATAAACAAGTAAGTAATTCAAATAGGATCTGTCTATTAGTGGAAAAAAATGCCAGCATTATTTCTGTGGCTGAGCAGTCCAGACAGGATTGACAGAATCCATTGTGCAGATCTCCTGAACTGCTCTGATATTTTTAATTTTTATATTTGCTAATATTTTGGCAACTTCCTCCACACATGGTTAACTCTAGCATTATTTGCCATGAACTCTTTATAGTATTGTACCGTTGTTTCATCAACTGCTTAAAACTGAGGATGAGCTATTATATTTAAGTAAATATCTTAGAACTTGTCATTGCTTTGAATTGCTTTTCATCTTGGAGATCAAAGCCTTATGGCTGGATCTGACTTTTGTCACATCTTTCTTACGGCAAATCTCAAACTGACATCATACATTGTACACACAGTGGACACATAAATCTCAAAGTTGTGGAAGCACTATTTTTCATGTTACAGCAAGCTAAAAGCTGTCTCCCTTTCCTCTAGATGCACAGCTATGCCACAGAGTGCCACACTTAGTGTCCCAGGCTTGCAATGCCTTGCACCTGGAAATGAGCCCACTAGACAGTGTGCTGTGCAGCACACCGATACCAGCTACTGGGAGCAACATGGGAATATCAGCCAGGTACTCAGATTTCTCAGGCTGTTTAAAACTAAAGCCTAAATATAGATTCCCAAGGCCCATGAGATTTGTCTTGAGGTGTTGAGAGGGCTGATATTGACAATTGCGATATCCAGTCTCCTGGGTTTGGACAACAACTTTCTTCTGGCTCTTGGTCATCAGGGAGGCTGTAATCTTTTATGAAAGAATATTCCCATAAAACAGTTTCTGATTCCTCCTTGCTTAGGAGAGCCAAACTAACTGAGCAGTCTGATGACTGGTTGTGAGATGGCATTGATGTCTCGGGATTTGCCATGTGGTATACCCTGGCTGTGGCTGCAGGTTCCCATGTGGTGGGACAGACTGAAAAGCAAGTTAATTCAAATATCATCAGTGCACTGATTCATGTGCAGGTACTGTGAACTGCATCCCTCCTGCTAGACCTCTCTGCTGTATGTTTAGCATGTTTAGCAAAGTGAGACATTTTTGACTAACGGTGAAACAAATTTCAGAAAAAAACTGGCAGCCTAGAAGCACAGTATATCAATCAATCAATCAATCAATCAATCATGAGGAAATAAATAAGCATTCATGTCTTTGTTACTACTTTAGAAAAGCTCTGGGATCACAATAGCCTGGGCGAAGTAGGTAAGAAAGAACAATAAAGGTGAAAAGCAATCTGATGTATGTAGGTGGCTAAACGGAATGAAATGTGTAATTATGTGACATGGGGTACGGTTATGAATCACAAACTGTGCTGCCATTTTTAAAATGAGTGCTGTGGTGAAATAGACCACACTATCATTTTAAATGATATAAGTGGGACGTAACCTTATTTGTTTCTATCAATCCTAGTTGACTATAACTTTTCTTTAAGAAGTATGTAATTGTTAGGAATGCATTGTGCTCTGTTTTTCAGAGCACACTACTGCTGAAGTGTATGATGAGTCACCTAATTGAACAGGGATGTGTGTCATTACATAAGGAGAAAAATAGATTAGAAGTACCACCCAAATGCCAGTGTGTATTCTGATTTTGATTGCAGTAATTGGACTTGTAAATATTTTATTTTATTGATTTAAAAAGTTAAATATGTTGAAAATTGATTAGGGCTGGAAATTCAGGGGACATTAGTTTAAAAATAATAAAAGAAACTATATTATTGCGTCTATTCTTGCATCTGCAACTGAAAATTTCAATGTCCTCTGGCATTTATGACAAAGAAGAAAATTCTCCTCTTTATTCAGCCACAAAAGAATCTGGTATTTTCATAAAACCCATTAGGAAAAAGGTGCCTGAAGAGCAAGTTTCTGGTACAAGTTAGGGACACTGGAGCCAAGGAGGATTTAAAAAATGTGGACTGTAACCCTAAGGTAAGGATGGAGGCTGTGTAATTGCTTACTTTATGTGACTGGGTGTGCCCACACCACGGGGTTAATGCTAAAAGCAGTGGCAAGCAACAAGCCCATTATCCTTTTGGTAAATCCATGACTTATAATGACGTCAGAGCTATTAAAAATAATGAGCTGCTCAGATCTCACAAAGCTCTTGGGTAGATGTAAATCCCTTATGCAACATTACCTGGGTGGTGGGAGGGGCAAGAAAATCTTTCTCCATGTGGGAATGGTGACCATGCTGGCACAGGGACTCAGCCCTGCCTGCCACCACTTCTCCAAGCATGGCCTTACAGCTGCACCACTGGCTCTTAGGAAGGCCACCAGCACCAGCAGGGTTAGCAATTTCCTTCAATGAAGCTGTCCCAGAAGAAAGCTCAGCCTGGCACTACTTAAAGCCTGAATTTTCCCTGCTGGGCCATGGTGCTGTGGTATTGCCCAGCATGCTGCGTGTCTAATGCAGATGGAAAGCATCCAGATGTTGCAGTGGAGTCCAAAGGACGACAGAACGTGGCATGGACTTTTTCGGTGAAAAGCCATTTATTAACAAAAATCCTCCATTTTTATAACCCAGATCACTAAAAGGCATGACACATGGGACACAGGCATTGGTCCCAACATGAACACCTCTATCACACCACTGGTGAATTACAGAGCAACTTGTTAGGATAACAAGACTGAAAAACACTTTCAGTGAGATAGAGAGTTCTCAAAACATTTCAAATTATTTACAACTTTCTACAGTTTCCCATGCTTTGGCCATGAGAAGGTAGACTTCTCCGACTTTCACAGCTTCTGCTCTGGCTATGGTAAAATTCCACAACCAGAGCAGAAAGCTGGGAAATTTCCCTTTACAGGGTCCACATCCAGAGGTTTAGGACAGCTATATATAGCTCAGCTTGGAGCTAGGTCTGTATATGGTGAGCTCAAATCACCTCCCTAGGTCACCTTCCTAACCATTCCTTGCTTGGGGTGGCTCCTTACTCCCTAGCTGAAGTTTCTCAGGATAAAAAACTGTGTAAACCCCACAGTTTTTAGCCTACATTATTATCCCTGCTTCCCACTCCTCAAACCAGTATTAGTGACTTTTGTAGGTTTTTAAGGCTGCTTTACACCCTGGTGGCACTTGAAACCCCAAAGCCATTTCAGGACCCAGTTGGAACGTAACTGAATGAATGGTGGCATATTTCACTGACAGCAGACTGGAGTCTGCATGTCAGATGGGGTGAGCAGGCAGGGGCACATGAGGGTAGGCAGGCAAGAAGAAGTTATTGAGAAAGGAGATCACTCAATTTTTCAGCTGCCATCCCTCCCCTCTGGCCAACCTCTGGGCTCTGCAGGAGAGCCTGCCCCACTCTTTCAGCACCACTGAGCACTCTGTGGGTGACAGGTGCCTCCCATCCATGGTGATATGGACCCTTATCCCCCAGCCTCAGAAGACATCTGAACTGCAAAATGCCAGAGGAAATGAAAGCAAGTGGTAGACAGGGCTAGTGTGTGGGTCTAGTTTTTTGCCTCATATGCCTATTTCTCTAAAATTTGTTTTTCTGTTCTCATCCTTCTGTTGAGGGACCCAGTCCTGCTGCTCCTCTGGTTGCTCTTTCCTCCACAGGAATAAATCCCTCAGAACATTTTCACTTGCCAGGTTTCAGGCAGATTTGAACTTGGTTTAATGTAGCTTGGCTGCTGTAGACTACTCTATTATTAATAACTCTTCAGTGGCTCGAGGACGTAAGGTCCCTCATACTTCTCAGTAAGTTATATTTGTATGGTACTTATATGACGCAGTGAATTTTTAAAACACTACAGCTGAAAAAACAGAGTGTGTGGAGATCAACAGATTGAATTAAATCAAGATCCTCACTCTGCTTTTGTAGAAGTGCAAAATCACACTGCACCTGTTGACACAGATTACTGTTCATGTGCCATAAAGCAAACCTTACCTTAGAGATTTTCACATTTAATAAACAGGTGAGGAGAACACACAGACATTCCTGGGCATAACTACAGCCATAGATGGATTTACAGCTACACAGACACTGCACAACCTGAAAGAAACATTCAGAAAAGCCATGAGCTGAAAACCATGCTGAAAAATGGATGCATGAACCAGTGTGTGTGTGTGTGTGTGTGTGTGTGTTGTGTGCAGGTCAGCTGTGTCAGGGGGAAGGCATTTGCACACCAACACTTGCATGCAAGCACAGATGGATGGTCTGTGGGGCACAGGCTTTGCACAGCTCTGGAGGCCTTGCCTTTTATGTTAGCTGGGCTTAACATATGTTAATGTCAGGAACTAATTTTATATTAATAATAATAGAGTTGCTAGTTTCAGAATGAGCCTTGGTGGATGAGTTAATTAAAAATAATAATAGTTTGCCAGCTGCTAATTAGGAAATTAATTAGTCATACAGTAGAGCGTTACTTCTGCCTGTGAACAAGCTGACTTCACGTTGTCTCAGAGGAGACTGCCTTTCAACCAGCATCATTAAGTATATTCACAGAAAAAAATATAAGCTGATTATTGATAAGTATTTTCCTTTGAATAAGAGATCTGTTCCTTCAACAAAATGAAATCCTCTTCACAGAAGAGATGTATGCTATCTCTTTTGTCAGAAAAGAGCTTCTGCAAGTGTCTAATGATCAAAACAAAAAAGGAAATCCATCGATGTAAGGTTAGTTTAATCTACTTGGTCCTGTGGTATAACAAGCAGTTGCATGAAACTTTTGCTCTTTGAATGGTAAATGAAACACTAAAATGGGAAATTCTATCAGTAATTTCTCATCTTTATCATCACAAGAGCAAGATGAATTTAATGTCAACACCCTTAGAGCCTCCTCCTTGAAGTCTTTAGTGTTCTCTAAGTCCACTCTGGTACTCGCAGCATAATGAGGAAAGCAAACACTGTGCTTGCAGGTTAAAATGTGTGTCTAAAGATGTTAAAAATTGAGAAGAGACTACCTCAATATCAAAAATTACCACCAAAAATTTACTACCAAAATTGAGAAGAGACTACCATTACAGGCAGTCCCATTTTAATTTCCTACCTAAGAGCCAACACAATCTCAAAAAAAGCCATGCTACCATGAAAATCGTTCTTGACAGCTGTGGGTGCAAGATATGAAGTACAGCCTGTGCATGAGGATAGATGTGTTAATTATAACTCTGAGAACACAACTAAAAAGACCATCATGTTGAAGGCCCAGGAAAACAGGTGTCCCCATGTATCCAGAGTTGAAATTATGTTAGATTTCATTTCATTTCACATTTTATGTGAGATCTGATGCCAGTGCCCCTGGGTGGGCACCACACATGCATGATGCAAGGAAATGCCTGACACACTGGCCTCCTCTGATTTCCGTGGGGAAACATTGCAACTCCATCCCTGTGGACAGCAGACCCAGCTTAACTACTGGGACAGGAGAAGGAATACCATATCCACCTAGAAATTTGGAAGCCAGGATTTAGGCAGAATGAAATCCTTCAGTCCAGGACTACAGATAACAGTAAGGGTTCCTTCTCCATCTTCATGGAGAGTCTCAAGGGACACTGATGTGGCCAGCGTCTCCCATACCACCTCTCAGGGGGAAGCCCGAGCCACAGTGATGTGGTGGGTGCAGAGTCAGGACTGCATGGGAGGGGAAATACACAGCTTGCCACAGCTCCAGACTGTTATTGAAGTACATGCTTAAACCATATGCAGTCCTGGCTTTAGGTGGCATATGCTGAGTGAGACTATCAATCCATACAGGCATCAAAACAGGTCTCTCTTTGACAACAAATGTGTTTAAAAAGCATGTTTCACAAATATGAAGGACCTACACTTACTACAGTGATCTTCGTTACAAGAATGTTACTTTTAAAATCAAATTTAAGAACAAAAATTGTGACCAAGTTTCAAATAGCCATCCTACTAGATATTTCAAAGGAAAATCCTACTGATGGTGCAGGGACTTCAAGCCTTTGGCCATCAAGGAACAAAATATTTACCTTATTAGCTTTCTGATACCTGGGACTGGTGTATTCCTGTTCTTTAAAGACACAAGTGTATACTGTGAAAGCTCCAGCCAATGCCACCTGCCTTTTTCCTGTAGTCCTGGCATGCACTCTTGAGGAGTGACAGGGGATTTTCCAAATATTTTACTCTATAGGATGATAACAGAAAATGTTATGTAATGGCATTTCAGTTGGAGGACGTGAAGAGGATGCATCCTCTAATTTTAATGAAAGGAGAGATACTGTCAAACAAAATAAAATGAAACACTCAGTAAGTTGTGTTTCATGTGGTATCTTCTGTAAGGTAATCTTTGTGGACAAAAACATACCCACATGTGTTATAGCAGCTGAAAGGAAATATTTAATTTCCAAGTTCTTACCCAATGTTGGCACCAGTTCATTAGGAGATAGGCTGATCCCTTGCCCTGTATTTGAGTTGTCCCATCTTTTGTCCTCTAGTAAAAGAGGAAGAGAACCTGTATTAAATATAAAAGGAGATCACATTTCCAGCTATCACAAGCCAGAAGGATTGGTGAAGTGGCACAGAGACTGTGCCACAACAGGTGTGGATTTGCCTGACACATCCCTGCTATCCAAGGCTCACCCCTCCTCACAGTGGCAGGCAGAGAGCAGCTTCTGATTATTTAATAAGCTTATTTTAATAAGGGGTTATTTTAAGGTGAGCAGGTTTTAAACATTCAGATCATTGTATCTGTGGGTGGGATGGCAGCAGTTGCTTGTTTGCACCTACCAAGCAAAATGGCAAAATTCTGTGTCAGAGACCCTGGGTAGAAATTGAACCTCTTGTGTCAGCTTTGCCAAGCGGGCACTGCCTGAACTGCTCTGGTAACATGGTAACAAGAGGAAGCATGTGTGAAAGTTGGTGATGGAAGATCAAAAGGAGGAAACTTAAATTAACAACAGTCTCAGGGGTGAGAGGGTTATGAGATATGTTTTGTAATTCGTAATTTTTTCATTCTCAGTTCCTGGGAGGCTGTGGAACAGAGCTCAGAGAGGTTTCTTCCATGAGCAGACCTCCTCTTCCTTATGGACATCATAGTGTCTTCATGAGTATATCTGACTTGGAGGTTGTGTCAATTTTGGATGGATGAAATTGGTGCTAAGGATCTTCTAAAATCTGTGCCAAAGAAGAGAGAGAAGTTGTGTTGGCCTCATTAATACTGTCAGGCTCTCTTGATACCTTATGTGGATAAAGACTTGAAGTATTTCCTTTTCTAGTCCATCCTAATGGGTAAAGCTGCATCTGACCAATCTTGACTCCACAGCATTTTGTACCCCTGTGAGCTCTCTGCCCAGACCTGAGAAGAAAAGGAAGGGGCTGTGCTCTCTGCAGTGGAGCCCTGGGAGTGGGCTATGGAGAACACAGACAATGTCTTTCTGTTGATAGTATTTTGTGATCACTTTGGGGTTACAGTATCTTAGCAAATATTCCTTTAACCATGTAGCTCTCCAGTTCTGTCCCCAAAACTAGGTAGCCCCAACTAAAATCACTGCCCAAAGCCTGGTGTGGAACAAGAGAGACATCCCAAGGCAGAGTTGTGTGCCAGTACTGAGAATTCGGTGAAATTAGCAGCCCTATCTTGAGCTGAAACATGGTTTTGACCAACTTTGAATGGTATGCTGACTTTTTGTTTTCCCGTGTATGAAAATATATTTTTCCCTAAAATCACACACTAGCTAGACAAAGACAATTTTATTCTAATGTGCTTCCAATGCCTTTTGTGCAGGTTCATAGGAGATTATGCTGAATAAGTGATTTATGCTTATGCAAAATCTCCAACCATGCAGGAACCCAAGGTAATTTCCTCGTCATTCTCTTTGTAACAAAGAAATCACGACAGAAGACAAGAACATCTCCCACATATTTAAAAAAAAAAAAAAAAAAAAAAAAAAAAAAAAAAAAAAAAAAAAAAAAAAGATAGAAGAAATTGGG
>VZTN01007712.1:60090-100122 GCA_013400515.1 Erpornis zantholeuca
ACCACCAAAAAATAAAAAAAAAAAAAAAAAAAAAAAAAAAAGAAAGAAATAAAGAAAATGAATGTGTAGTAGAACTAGGAGAGATAGACAGGATCTTCTCAAACATGCATCAAGAACCCCAGGCCATAGCTGCAATGCAGGTGCAGGCAGGGTTTGTTACAGCAGAACAGCAAGGGCAGCCTCTGGGAAAAGGGATGGGAGCTGATGACTTCTGCTCTATCTGAAAACCTCTATCTATGCCATCAGTTCATAAAATCATGGCACTATAATGTGATAGAATGATTTGGGTTGAGAAGGGACCTTGAAGACCCTCTAGTTCCAACTCCCCTGCCATGGGCAGGGACACCTTTCCACTAGACCAGGTTTTTCTGAGCCCTATCTAACCTGGCTTTGAACACTTCCAGAGTTGGGGCATCCACAGCTTCTCTGGGCAACCTGTTCTCTGCCCTCAAGGCTGAGGAAGTTGGCCGTGCTTCCAAGTGAGGTATCTGGGCTGACTGACCCTGACCGACCAAGGCCACCAGGAGGAAGCAGTGGCAGCAGCTGGTGACTCCCTGCTGCAGGGGACAGCAGCACCCCCTGCCAACCTGACCTGTTTTCTGCACAAGTTGGCTGCTGCTGGGGACCTGGATCTGGGGGTTGGGGGGGACTGCTGGACCCACCTGCTACTTGCTGGACCCCCTGACTACTAGTCCATGATGTTCTTAAATGTAAGCACCAATGACAGTGCTGGGAAGCCTGGAGAGTACCCAAAGTGACTACAGAGCTCTGGGGGTGGCAGTCAGGGACCCAGGTGATGTTCTAATTCCTGACAGAGAGAGTTGAAAATGTAAGGAGGAGGAGGGCACTGGTAATGCCTGTCAACAAATGTTTGAGCAGAAGGGTATAATTTTGGACCATGGAACCCTGTTTGGGAAGATCTGCTTGGGAAAGACACAATCCAGCCCACTAAACTGGGAAAATATATCTTTACCAGGAGGATCGTTGCCTTAGTAAGGAAAAAAAAAAATATATATACATTTGCAATTAAAATCTTTGTTCAAAGGTATAAATATCTACTTAAACTCACACACACTATTTCAGAGAGAGAAGAGGAATATTTTTTTCAGGACGGAATGCTAAACTAAACACAAAGACAAAACAAAGTCCACTGTTAATAAATCTGGCCAAAGCTCCCCAGACACACCACAGTGTATATAGTTTGGTGTGACATGGGAGGACTGATTTGATCTAGTGTTTCAAAGGCTAGGCTCTGGGCACATGCAGTTCCTGGTTCCACACCTGGTGGCTGCCTGGGGCAGTCACGTTCTCTTCAGGCACAAGACATCTCACTGCCTGAGCACCTTTATCGTAATGAGTTTTATGAAAATACCAGATTCCTTTGTGGCCGAATAAAGAGAAGAATTTTCTTCTTTGTCAGATGGACAGAGGACACTGAGCAGCAGGTGCCAAACCAGGGTCTGTCTCTGTGTCTTTCTCCATTGTGCACATCCTGCACTGGGGGTTTCCAAATTCCCAAAAAGCAACAGGAGCAGGTAGATGACTGTGCCGCCCACAAGATACTCTTGCAAGGTGGCACTCACATCCGACAGCCTTGAGCCGCCCAAGGAGTCTCCGGCATCTCGGTCCTATCCATCACACCAAAGGAGCCAGCCGTGTTGGCTGGCACCCTCCTGCCAGTGTAACAGGTTTCCAACCCAACAGCACCTCTCTCTCTGCACCTAAACTGGTTGATTCCTTAATAAGGAGAACAACAGCTAGTGCAAGCACTGCCCTTTTTCAGAGGTCAGCGCCTGTGCTCAATGCTCTCCAGCCAGCGCGGGGTTCTCACTTGGCATCTCGATTCCTGACAGGATTTCTGCTCCTTCCTGCTCCTCTAGCATTAGTACACTTGCATCTTCACATATGAGAGCTAAAACTTGAAAAAAAAAAAGTTTACATGACAAATTATTGCTTGATGAAATTATGGTCTAGTGATAAAAAAAAAAGATGATGACACAACCGAGATCTAGTATTTTACATAATATTAATAACACAGCATAACTCAAGTAGTGCTATTATTACCCTCAAGTGTGACTAATAAGATACGTAAAAATAGATTTTCTCATCTTTAGAATACATTTGCCTTTCTAAAATACCCCTTTTATTTAAGATTTTTAATTTTCAACGCCAAACATGTGAGGCAGATTTTGACAGCTAAGAGGATTGCTTGTCAGTGAAGACTGGGTAATTTTTGCAGAGTGGTGGGTATGACAGAGAAGGTTATTTTGCAACTTGAGTCCCCAGTCCATGTTTGAGCAGTCTCTACAGTATTGAACTCTCCTGGCTTAGGGTTTGCTGCTGCTGTCAAAATGCAAGTATGAAGTCATTAATCTACACGAGCCCCTCAGGAGCCGCAGTCTCGCACTGCACAAGCTGGCAGTGACACCTGCACCAAAAGCATTGGGGTTAATTGTCAACAGTGGGAGCTCTCTCTTTTTGTGCCTCCATTTGCAGGGTCTCCTGGAGCAAACACGAAAATCCCTGCCTGATTTCACTTACTCTGGGAGCTATGACATGAGAGGGTGATTTCTAGAGAAGAAAAAGGCTCAGCAGATGTGAACTGACACAGGTCCATTGGTTTAAATGCAACTGCACCAGTTTGTACCAGTAGACCAATTCTCTCATTGTCTCATCCAATTTAGCCCTACCAGGCTGATGTTGCTAGCAGTGTTGTTGAAATATCTGATAACAGACAGGAGAAACTGCATATTTTAAAATATGTGCATATATTGGTATAAAGTGATGGGGGAGGTGTGGGGGGTGGGGGTGCGTAAAAGAAAGAAGACCTACAAAATCTCTCAGGCTTCAAATTATCTTGCCTTTCTTTGCTCACTTTTTTTGACAATGATTTTCTGATGCCTTTCTTTTTAAAGTGGCAGTAAATGTATTACGGCTGCCACCACAAGAGGTACTTGGCATGCTGTGGGCACTGGGGGAAGTGGTGGGTGACAAAATTTCACTGCTGTGGATAACTGTGCACTGGAGCAGAGCATACTGCTGGGAGAGCTGCAGTGGGTCTGAAAACACCCTGCCCTTTCCCCTCCCCTGCAGTCTTCTACTGGGGGTGATTCAGGATTTCCCAAGCCCCTCATCAAAGCTCTGCCTAAAAAGCCACTTTCACATCATCATATCCTTCATAGTATAAAAATGAAAATGAAAACCCTCCTAAACCATGTGCTAACAGGGGCAATTATTTCCTTGATGGTAATTATTAATGGTTAAACCCACTCAGCACTTTGTATAAGCTGAGCACAGGTATCAATTTCTGTTCCTTTCTCACTAAATCCACTAGTTTTATTCAGGGGAGCAATCACATGCTGTGGCAGAATGAAAAATCAATAGGGTTTTTTTTTCCCCCTTCCTTCCTTGTTTTTCCCTGCAGATTATAGTTATCTTCCCCAAATGCATAACACATTGCCATTGGCTGACTCAGCCATGACTGAGTGCAGGAGCTGTCAGAAAGCTTTTAATCCTTTAGATTTTAAAGTTCTGTCAAAAGCACTCAGTGTAATTAAAGTTACGGCATTTTGTATAAAAAATAGGAGCCTGTTTTGTGTATTTCATGAGCATGCACCTCTCATCTCCCTCTCCTTTTAATATACAAAAATTGTTTTACTGGAAGAAAGGTAGCAAAGTATTATCTAAACTTTAACTTCTATCTGCTAGTCTCCTCCTCTACAAGGGTAAAGTTTATTCTTGCAAGGTGTCATGCTGACTTCAATAATGTTTATTTCCCTGGGCAAAAAGCACCCAGTTCAGTAAGGGTTATCAGGACTGTGTCCCTGGGTAACAACTTCTTTGCAGCTTCTGGATATTTGAAGGACATATTGCAGGAGTAGGCATTTCATTATTACCCTTTCTTAATGTTTTTCCACAGCCCTGAGCAAACTAATAGGATTTATTTTCACTTAGGATATTGAAAAAAAATTAAGGACTACCCATGACTTGCCAGCCCTTTCCACATCTGCTGTACTAAAAGAAATGGATTTTGGCTTTATGCAGTGCTTTCCTTCTGCTCTTTTCACAAAATGTTAACAAATAAATTAAGTGCAGTGGTTCTCAAGGTGAAAAGGAGGCAGCCACTGTGTACTCATTATTGTTTACACTCATGTTCTGGTTTGAAAAGACAAACCAGTGGGAGACACCAAGTCAGAATAACAATTTATTAAGAAAATTAGAATAAAGGCAGGGAAAGGAAAAGGAAAGAAAAAGAAACAAAAGAAAATAAACACACTGGTTTAAACTGGCAGAGCCAGATACAACCTGACACCCTGTTAGTCAGGGTAGCAGTAGCAGTCCAAGGGGATGGTGGCTGCAGTCCTCTGAAATGATGGATGCAGTTCAGTTGAGGCAGTGATCCAGTAAAAGGGTCCGGTGTTCCTCGGAAGGTATATAGCTCCTATCCGCTGGGAATCCAGTGGAGAAGAAAAGCTAAAGCTGTAGTCCCAGAGCCTCAGTTATATCCAAGATGGGATGCTTGGCTCCTCCCCCTGGAGGGAGTATCTCACAATGAGATGGTGAGTCATGAGATAAAGCCTAATGGGCCATTAACAGGAGATAGTCTCTGAGCCAGTTATCTCTGATGGGCCGGCACTGATGGGCCCATTAACAAAAGATAACACAGAGGGAGGAGGCAGGGAGGGCTCTCCCACCTGGTTTTAACAGAAACCTGAAGGTGGTCATAGAATACACCCCCCTGGATATATTTTACATTATAACCCAGGACAACTCATTAGGGTGATGCAGGCTGTTTCAGTGAATAGGGGAGAGTTGGATGACAAGCAGCATACTCTTGTAACAAAATCAAGAATTGTTGGCCTTCATGTTGCTTCCCACTGTGGGCTTCTTTCTCTAGTGCCACAGAGGTCACATTAGGATTGCTGTGCGCCCACAGGAAAGTGCCTAAGTGAGACCCCCAAGCCCACTCTTCTTTCACATGGGCAGCCTAAAGTCCAGGGAAAAAGTGAAGCTTTTTCTGTTTCTTACCCAAAATCCCGCTAGAATGAAGGAGCTGCACTGCCTTCTTTATAGCTCTTAGGCCAGGCTGGGCTACCCCCTGGACTTGGACCTGGAGCTGGAGATGAAGACAGCACATTCTCCACTCCACAGAGGGTCTCTGGTATCAGCTCCAGGTGCATCCTTCTGGAGCTCTGTCCTGTTCCATGGGCTGCCAGTGAGCCAGCCCCAGAGCTGCTCATCTGGAATGCCTGTCTGGAACACCAGAGGCATGTTCCTTTTTTGTTTCTCTCATACTAATGTTTCTCTCATCCTTTTCCTGCCTTCACTGCAGGTACAGGCTGATCCTCGGCAGTGCCATGAGCTCCCCATCCTATGAATTCTCTGTTGCTGAAGCTGCCTGAACAAGTCTTATTGTCAGCTGAAAATAGCCATTCCTGTATCCATGATGCCACATATCACCACAGCTTTGGAATCCCCTCTTGCTTAGATAGCTCTCATCTGCACCAAACCCTGCCTCTGGCTGAGCATCTCCATAAGCCCCCATTCTGTGACACTTCCAGTCACAGCCATCACTGCTCTCAAACTTTCAGCACAATTTGTTGTCAAGCAGGAAGAGAACACATACTTTTGTCTTTGGTCCACAAACTTCTTTGGCAGATTCAATAATGCCAGCTTACAATGCCAACAATGCCAGTAAATCTAGCATTTCTCTCCCCGGGACCACTGCAATACATCATGTTGGTGCCCCCTCCAATGCCCCATTCTGCAGTGGAGGGTCCCTGCTAAATACTACAGCATGATTCAAAAGCCTAAAAAAGGATGGGTTTCAGTGAAGTCCTTTAGGACTTCCCTATACATATAATTTCTGGTGTGCTTGTCAGGTCTCAGTATGGTCCCTAAGCTTAAGGACAGATAACATCATAGAGTGGAACATGTGGTAGCTTTATTTTTGGTGGCTTTAATCACAGCCACTCTGAATATATTGAGCAGCATATAAGGATGATGTTTAAAAGGAAGGTGCAGTCTTCTGAGTCTGAGAGTACATTTACCTCACTATACATCCTATTTGGGTGTCCCGTAATGGCAGTGAAGCCCTGGTGGAAAAGGTCAGCAAATAACTGCACAGCTCTGAAAATTCACACATTATAATCAGCACTTCAACTTCCCTCTTCCTCATGCTGTGCACTGTTCGTCGCCAGACAGGAGCATTTTCAGCTCTTTGCCTCCAGTTCTCTTCCTGCTGTTCTCGAATCAAGAAAAACAGCCTCCCTTTTAATTAATTAAACTTGGTTCCTGTGATGCTGAGCATATCCCATTTTATCAGAGAGCTTATAGTTGTAGACATTCATTTTCTTAGGAAGAAACCTTCAAATTAAAATCAATGCATTGCTCATGCAAGAAGCAGTAAATTCTCTTTGGACAGTGGGGTGTTTTTTTCTGCAGCCCATACATATTTCCAGCTGTTAAAGCTCATTTTGGGTGCTGAAGACTCTAGAAGGGGTAGTCAGTGAGGAGTAGGGAGAGAGAGGAAAGAAAAAAATCTCTGCAGAAAGGTCCCTGGGGGTCCTGGTCAATGGAGAGTTGAACATGAGTCAGCAGTGCCCTGGCAGCTAGGAGAGCCACCTGTGTCCTGGGGGGCATCAGGCACAGCATCCCCAGCCAGGCAAGGGAGGGGATTGTCCTGCTCTGCTCTGCACTGGGGCAGCCTCACCTCCAGTGCTGGGGGCAGTTCTGGGTGCCACAACACAGAAAAGAGATTGAGCTGTTAGAGAGTGTCCAAAGGAGGGCCCGAAGATGGTGAAGGGCCTTGAGGGGAAGCTGTGTGAGGAGTGGCTGAGGGCACTTGGTCTGTTCAGCCTGGAGAAGAGGAGAGTGAGGGGAGACCTCAGTGCAGTTACAACTTCCTTGTGAGGGGAAGAGGAGGGGCAGGCACTGATCTCTGCTCTGTGGTGACAGTGACAGGACCCAAAGGAATGGCCTGAAGTTGCATCAGGAGAGGTTTAGGCTGGGCATCAGGAAAAGTTCTCCACCCAAAGGGTGGTTGGGTACTGGAACAGGCTGCACAGGGCAGTGGTCGCAGCACCAGCCTGAGGGAGTTGAAGAAGTGTTCGGAAAATACTCCCAGGTATATGGTGTGATTCTTTGCATGTAAGGTAAGGAGTTGGCCTCTGATGATCCTTCTGAGTCCCTTCCAGCCCAGGATATTCTATGATGATCTACATACAGTCTGACCCCAGGGCCTGGCAAGGATATGGCGTGGATCATCTTGAGTGCGATCACACAGCACCTACAGGACAGCTGGGGGATCAGACCCAGCCAGCAAGGATTTAGGAGGGCCAGGACCTGCCTCACCAACCTGATCTCCTTTTGTGACCAGGTGATCCACCTGGATGCAGGGAATGCTATGGATGTGTCTGCCTGGACTTCAGCAAGGCCTTTGATACTGTCTCCCACAGCATTCTCCTGGAAAAGGTGGCAGCCCAACGCTTGGAGACTCTTTGCTGGGTTAAGAACTGGCTGGACGGCTGGGCCCAGAGAGTGGAGATGAATTGTGTTGCATCCAGGTGGTGGCTGCTAACCAGTAGTGTTCCCCAGGGATCAGGGTCGGGCCTAGCACTGTTCAACATCTTTATTGGTGGTCTGGGTGAAGGTATTGAGTCCACCCTCAGCAAATTTGCAGATGACACCAAGTTGAGTGGGAGCGTTGATCTGCTGGAGGGTAGGAGGGCTCTGCAGAGAGACCTGTGCAGGCTGGAGAGATGAGCCATACCCAATGCTATGAGGATAAACAAGATCAGGTGCCAAGTCCTGCACTTTGGCCACAACAACTTCTGCAGAACTACATGCTGGGGACAGAGTGGCTGGACAGTGGCCAGGCAGAAAAGGACCTGTGGGCACTGACTGGCATCAGGCTGAACACGAGCCAGCAGTGTGCTCACATGGCCATGAAAGCCAATGGCATCCTGGTCTGTGTCAGGAATAGTGTGGCCAGCAGGACCAGGGAGGTCCTTCTTCCCCCATGCTTGGCACCAGTGAGTCCACACCTTGAGTTCTGTGTCCAGTTCTGGGCCCCCCAGTTTGGAAGGATGTTGAGATGCTGGAGCATGTCCAGAGAAGGGCAGCAAGGCTGGTGAAGGGTCAGGAACACAAGTCCTGTGAGGTGCAGCTGAGGGACTGGGGTTGTTTAACTTGAAGAAAAGGAGGCTCAGGGGAGACCTTATCAGTCTCTACAGCTCCCTGAAAGGAGGGTGCAGCCAGGTGGGGATCAGTCTCTTCTCCAGGAAACCAGTGACAGGATGAAAGGACAGAGTCTTAAACTGTGCCAGGAGAGGTTTAGACTGGACATTAGAAAAAAAATCTATATAGAAAAAGTGGTTGGGCATTGGAATGGGCTGCCCAGGGAGGTGGTGAAGTCACTGTCCCTGGAGGTGTTTTAAAAAAGACTGGATATGACACTCAGAGCCATGCTTTAGTTGATAAGGGAATATGAGGTCACAGGTTGGAGATCTTGATGATCTCCAGGGTCTTTTCCAACTTAGTTAATTTCATGGTTCTGTGCGCATAAAATACAAGATGAGAAGTGTTTCTCTTCTACTATGTGGATTGCGCATCATCTCAGTTCATGAGACCACAGTGCTTGGCTTTTGTCTTGGAAAGGTGAGGAACCATGAGAAACAGCAGGTGATCCTGCTCTGCTGCAAGGGTGGCCTGCAGGCATGTCAGATGAGAACAGCATTTCCTATCCCTCTCAGAATTTGACCCTGAATCTCATCTTATTCAGAATGAAGCATAAATAATGACAGAATCTTTTTCTTCCTTTTATTTTTTAAGGAGAAAATAAGTGTATATTTCTACTTGTCATAGATGTAGGTAAAGCTGGAAAATACAACATAAATGCTGCTGTAAATGTCAAAAAGAAAAAAACCAAACCAAAACCAACCAAAAAACAAAAACTAAAAAGAGTTCAAGCTTTATTTTTATCTCTTGGTATTTTTTCTAGCTAATTTTATTATTCTTCTGGGTCTTGCAATTTATAAACATCTGGGATCAGCATCAGTCACAACACTATGATACCATTCGTTCCCTATGAGCTCCTGTGAAGATACTCATGTCAGGGTGGAAAGTGAGGCAACCCTGTTCACATGAAGCTTCTGTCTCTGCTCACACCTCTTGGGGTACCAGGTGAGGAGAGGTGTGTCAAGAATGATGATGTAGAAGGATTCTTGACTCTGGCTTCTTTCCTGCTGCCACAGGGATAGCCTTGAAGCAATACTGATTCTGTGTCTTTGCATGGTACAAAGGTTCCTGCAAGCACCCCCAGGGGCATTTCTGACTCGTTTTCTTCTCGGTTCCTATGTTCAAGAGCTGACAGACAAGTACTTTGTGGACTGATGGGCTGCACTTCACACTGGGGTCTCAAAGCTATAGAGTCAGATGTGGTAAATTGTTGAAACAGATAAATGACGACATAGCTGAGACCACCCGTGATTCATTTGTCCTTTTTCCTGGCTACAGAAATCAAAGAAACAGATGAACTAAGTCAAGAAACAGGTGGAAACACCCTGAAAATGAGAGAAATCATCTTCAATAGAGGTGAGGCCTCTTACCATATCTTTTAGAAGTGTTCTGGGACACAGAAAGCCACCCCTCAGTGAAATCACTCATCTGGAGACGAGTGCCAGAATGGTCTGTTCTAAAATGCACTCTTGTTGGCTACATGAGGTTGAACCTGATACTCTTCTCAGAAATGAACAACCTCTTCTCTGCAACACAGTAAACATTAACAGGAATTCTCAGGCCATCCCCTAGGTAATATTTTTTTAAGAGCACAGCTTGTCCAGGGGGAAAATTGGCCCCAGCACAGGCTACAAAGTACATCTTCACAACAGGTCATTTTTGACTCTTTGGTACAGTGATTAAGCCAAGCAAATTCCATGGGGTAACTATTAATTTTTTTTTTTATTGCACATTTTGGTGCAGCTGTTAAGTGTCAGTGTCCACAACTGCTGGAGCTGGTAGCTGGTCTGAATAATGGCAAAGGAAGTCCTGGCTATGCAGTGTGGTCCCCTGATTCATTCTTTTGCAAATAAGTTGAACGTAGCCGAGATCAGCAAAACCCAATCAGTTAGACACCTCCCCCTCTCAGAATAGTTGGATTCACTTTGAAGTCATTAAAGTCAAGTTTTACTCTACCTCCTTTTGCATTTCCACACCTCTGTAGATGCTAAATTTTCTGTCACACCAGGGATATCCAGAAATTAATTGCTTTAATATGCAAGCAGAGAGTCAGACTGCTACCTCATCACAGCTGTGGTTTCTCTGTAAGACTGCAGCTTCCTTAGGGGTCTGCATGACTCCTCAGTCTGATGGACTGCACACTGCTCCAGCAACACTGTTAGAGGGTTCTGTCTTTCCTCCCACTGAAACACAGTGCAAATTTTATTCTTGTATAGAGACTACATTTATATCCAGATTCATTTAGCCTTGTCTTCTGCTCTCTGCTTGAGGAGCGTACACTTTTAGGTGCATACACAGGTATGCATGTGCATTTAGATTGGCTGGGACTGTCTAGACCGAGGACTGGGCAGCCCTACCCTGTCTGCTTTTCACCTAATCAGTGATACAACAAAAAGTTGTGATGTATTTGTGCAATTTGGACTCCCAGTAGACTCTTTCCTGGATTTGAAAATCCATGGAAAATGAGATTTTCTCTAATTGTCTCTTCCTCAGGCAGCCCATCAGGCTCGGGAGCATGTTTATGCCATGGGGAAATACCAAGGTGCAACACTTTAAACCGAGGAATACACCTCTGTCTTGCGCTGATTATCACGGAGATCTTATGTTCTTGTTTCTTTTTCTCCCTAACTCTAAAAATAAGCCCTGAAAACTTACACACGGTTTCTGTGCCCCACCTTGGCCCCTTTCCATCATGCCTGAGAGTTTGTCTGCATCTGGTTATCCATTGAAACAGAGACTCTGGATAATGACACTGGCTTTATATCTATATATTTATCTGAAACAAACAACAGAACTGAAAAGCATTACATGGCTTTTGCTTGGATACACAAGCAGATCAAAAGGGCCAGTTATCCATACCACTTGCCTAAAAATTTCTTCTCATTTTCACTCATATTGTGAGTGCCCTCCTGCAATGGAAAGCTCCAGACAGAATCATTTTTCTTAGCCCTTCAGCAGTTCTCATTTCTGGGCAGCAGTAGACGAACTGTAGTGAAAACATGAGGGAACATTTTCCTTTTGTGGTTCTTTTGAGACCACAGGATAGCATTTTAGTATTTTCCCTACAATACATCTCCGTTTTTGCTTAATCACCTCATTACTATATTCTTCTTTTTTACAGGCAGGCATAAACTAGCAAGCTGTGGGAAAATATGTCCAGTTTCAAGCTGTCTGCAATCAGCATCTCATCGTGAGAGAAGATCCAGGGTTTTGGAGACAAAAAATTATCTGTGATTCATCTTTGTGATTTTAATAGGCCAAAATTACACTCACAGATGAAAACCCTGTTAAGAACCAGGGTGCTTGAGATTAGGATCTATATTTTGCACTGTGAGTTCCATTTTGACATTTAAAATATTTTTGCACTGGTTTATCTGAGTGAGATAGTCCCTTGGACAAGTAAAATGATACAGATAATTTGCTTTAACTTTCACAAGAGGAGTTGCTTGTGTGTTTTCTCTGTTTCCTTGGATACTAGAGATTTCATGTCACAGTTCAGCCACACATACATTTTCTATTCCATTACAGCACCTGGAATATGCATGAAAAATCCCCATAAATTGTTAAGACATGAACAAGACTGCAGGAGTAACCCCAAGCAGGAACATCCTGGTCAGGGTCAGATAGAAGTGGACAGGGAAAGCTCATCATTTCCCTACGCTTCTCAATAGTGCTCTTGCTTTTCTAAGAAGTCAGGACTTGTATGGGAATATTTTCTTCCCATTCTGAAGCTGAAGTTGCTTTTGCTTTTGGCATGCATCTGATTAAGCTCAAATGATAATGAATTAGACCATGTGCATAGTTTGGACTGAAAGCCAAGCCAGTGCATTTTAAAATCGGTTTTCATAAGCCTTTGCACAATCATAAGTACGTGACACTGGATCAGTACCTCCACCTTCAAAGCTACACTTAGGTGTACAAATCGATTTACTAATCTTACTAACCATTCCACAGATAAATTCAAATTCTTTCCATTCAGTTATGAATATTTGCCTAGCATTTTTAAGCATTTTGCAAGTCATAAATACTTTCACAGAAATGGACAGATTACTGCCTAGGTCCAAGGGCATAGATATTATTAACAGAAAAGTTGGTTTAAATAATCTTATAAAATCTGAGCAGACAGTTTTTAATCAGACTCTTTTAGTCTGGATTAAAGGGCATGGAAGACCTAGAAAAATATTGTGTCATTCTATTTTACGTGGTGGTTTCTTCACGTTTAGTAAACTTAGATAGACTTTTTCCGTCAATGTATTGAGTTATTTTGAAAATCCAAACTTTTATAATTTACACTTAAAAATTCCTTTTCTCATTTACAATGTCTTGGAGCAAGGAATAATTCAAGTTGACTGTCTCTTGTGAAGACCCACCTCTTGTGCTTGTCAGGAACTTCCTATGTTTATTTCAGTCAGTGTTCCTGAGGTATTGTGCTGGAAGAGCCCATGGAACACAGCCACCTCCTTCTAAACACTCAACATTTTACAGTGCATAAAGTTGGGGGTTTTTAAGGTTTTTTTTTCTGTACAGTGAGTACAGCTGAGTTCTGCCCCTTTCCAGTCTGAGGAGTCTTAAATTTTTCAAAGTTTTATCATAGGAAAGCTTGCCTCTATCTTCACAAATCTTGCCTTTTTTTCCTGGAACTTCTCAATTCTTTGACTTTTTCTGAGCTGTTTCAATCAAAATACAGTGTCCAAGATGGAGCTATATCACAGCTAAACATACAGTGGCATAATGGTATTCACTGTTAAGTCCTTTACCATTTTATGAACAACTTGCCTCTTCCCTCCATTTTCTGAATGTTGCTGAGAACCAATATTCCTCACAGAGTAATCTGGCAGATTTTGAGCCTCTTTGCAATGGCAATGTCTACCTAATAGTGAAAAAGATCAGTATGAATCAAGTCAGTATAATGGCAGGCACTGGTAAAACTTCCTGGAGTGTCCTTGCCCATGACATAGGAAGGTGAGCTGGGAGGGACCTACCACCCACTAGGGCAGGGCTTTTGTTTCCAAAAGGAGTCAAGGGATATTAGTACCCCAAGGCTTGTGGAACAGTAATATTCTAGAACTGCATTAGAAATCATGTTTTAACTAGGCTTGCAAACTTTATTCTTGTCAGATACACCCCAGTAGAAGTCTGATGGCCCCTGCTGCAAAAGAAGACTGCAGGCTTGCAATTGGAGAGGGTTCCTGCATTGTGAAGCCTCTTTAAAGGCAGGATCATTAACTCCAATTCTCTCCCAGGAGGGTGGCTTGCTTCATGACTAATGCTCAGCATAGTTAAGTGGCACAGCTAGAGTGCTTGGCAAGACAACATATGGTGTTTTCAAGCATTGTAGATGTTTCATTGCATATGTTTCCCACTCCGTTACCTCGCGACACTTCAGGGCACTGCTTGTCTCTGTTTATTATTGCTGTGTTAGTCCTTTAGACCTTTGTTTTCAAATGTTAATTATTAAGAGTATTGACAGCAGAAATTCATAATACAAAGATAGATATACCCATAAATATACTTTTTTGGGGGTTTCTTGTAATTGAGGCTCCAAACTATGTAAAATCTTTTTGATGACAGACTCTGTCTCTGCTTTCCATCATACTGCGCACTCACAAGCTGGGGACTCTTTGTGCAAAGCACCAAGGCCTTGGTTTTTTGCCAACTAGAAACTCAATACACTGTTTGACTGCTTGCCTGTGTTCTTTGGAACAACAGCATTTTCATTTACACAAGTAGCCTTTACATAAATAAGCTGGGTTCAGAGGCAGGCAGAAAGATACATACACACACAGAGCAATAAAGCCCAGCCACACTGAGCAGGACATAGAGTTAGTACACTGTGTTTATTCAGGGAAGTCTCTGGAAATGCCATTGTGATGTTTTCTGCAGAGTCTAAAGAGAAAGTCCCAGAACAATCCTTCTGAGTCACCAGTTTCCATTTGCACAAACCTGGTCTTAAATGAAATGATAGAGAGGCAAATAATGATTAATCCAGGGAAGAGACAAAACCCACCAGATTAAATTAAACAATGATCAGATTCAGATGGAAAATGCTTCCCCCCCAGTACACTAAATAGGAAAAGGGAAAGTGGATTACTTGCTACTAAAACTCTTTGTCACAGCTTATTTTCTTACAAATAAGCATTGCAACCAGTTCAATTAAAAGTATTAGGATAGATATAGCAGGTTAAAGGTGAAATTTTCTGCCTTGTTTTATATCAAAGTATCATCTGAAAGCAGATCTAATTAGCATAATGGCAGCTCTGAAATCTTTGGATAGTACAGGTAGAGAATGTGGATTGCATGTGGCCTATATGAACAAACAGATGCATATTTTAGAGAGGTGAAGCACTGGAACAGGATGCCCAGAAAAGCTATGGGTACCTCATGCCTGGAATGTTCAAAGATAGGTTGGATGGAACTTGGAGCAGCCTGGTCCAGTGGAAAGTGTCCCTGCCTATCACAGGTGGGTTGAAGAAGATGATCTTTAGGGTGTCTTCCAACCCAAACCATTCTATGCTACGATGACAACTTTCTCACACTCACAGGAATGATGCTATAGTGAAATTGATTGCTTCAGAGAAGGTCTGTGGAGGGCAAAGTGCACTAGTCTGGACTGCTAAGAACGGAGCAGCTTTCTTCACCAAAGAAGCCAGGTGGTTGTAACATTGGTTCTCTTCCCAAATCTGCATCCCATTTATTTCTTACGTTTACACTGAGGAAAAAGGAAGGAGGATTTCTTTTTTTGCTAGAGACTTCTTTAATTTCTAAACTTTCTGTCCTCTGTACATTTAAGAGAGCAGCTTCTCATATGATCCAAACAGGAATCTGCAGCAGCAGTACTAATGTTAAGAGGCATCCTGCCCTGGGAGAAAATTAGGACCTTTGGTTTCTTTCACTAGGCCAAACCACTGAAAAGTGATTAATGAACAGTAAGAAATCTGGCATGAAAAATGTAAATACATGTAGGGCAGCACTCTGCACTGTGGCTGCTCCACCCTGGCTCAGCAGTGTCACCCGCAGCAATGTGGCACCTTCAGTGCAGAGAGCTCATCACTGCCTTTGCCTCATCATTCTTGCTTCCTACAGAGAGAGATCTTCCCAGAAGTCTTGGAGCTGCTTAAATAGCCCCCAGATGGCCCTGCTACCATCCATAATGGACAGAGACCATCAGTCTGATCTACATTGCGGTTGGGCTGAGACCTACCCCGGAATGAGCAGAAAGCAAAATTGGCTCAACATAATTTTTATCCCTGAGTTTTGCAACGTGTATCCCAGACAGGAAACCTTAAGACTATTTTGGGAGAGCACAGAAAACCCTCATGACCTTTGAGAAGTCAGGATGGTGACTGTCTTAAATCCTAAGGCCCAATGGCTGTGGCAGGAAAGGAGCTGGGGCTCTTCTCTGAGTTCTGTAAGGGACTGGCTGGACATGGCCCTAACCCCATAGAAATCCAGGTGCTTTTCAACCCCTCTTCTGATGACTTTTAAATCCCTTGTGATAAAATAAAGCAAGCTAATACTCACAATTAAGCTAAACTAGAAAAAAAATTAAAAGTGACACATTGCAATGGGTCATCCAAGCCACATGATGTCTATGAATGAGAAAACATCTGAAAGAGTAAATCATAGCCAGCTAAATCAAATGACACCAAATTCAGTAAGACAGTGCCATTTTGGGTTCAGAATCAAACTGACCTATAACTTTTGACTGCTCAAAAAACTCCATACAGGCCTCTTCCATTCACACTTCTGACTTTCTTTCCAACAACTTTTTTTGAATTTTGAAGTATAGAAAATATGTAATCTAGAGTGCTTAGTCACTGCAATATGTGTTTCTGGAGTTTATTTTTGTTTATTTACATCTGTGTTTGCAATAATTTGTGAGTTTAAATAATGCCGTATCTCTTAATTTGAGTGTGATATGGACTCTGTCAGGTTGCCACACAAGAAATAAAATGAAGGTAAATTATTTTGCTTTAAGCTGATATGAATAAATGCAGTAACTCACTTGTGTTCCCAGATAACTGACTGCAGTTCATTTTCTGCTTGGGCAACACTTTATGTCAACCACTTGTTTCACTCACTAGATAAGGCTGGTAAACGATGTGATATGATCAAAGCAAGGTAAATTGAGCAATGATGCTTGTGGGTGAATGTTCTATCTGATAAACATGTTTTCATACTGACGCAAAGCTCATTTTCTGCAAAGCTGGGCTTTGTAGCCTAATGGTATTTCATTCTCTCATCTGACAAATTGCAGGACTTTGTTCTGTCCTCCCTTTTATATGCATAAAAAAGGAATGTATATGGGATATAAACCAAATCAGGAATCAAATCAACAGCATCTTCATTTGGAGCCCTTGTTTTCCCCCTTTTTGGCTTCAGAGTAGGAAGCGTAGAGTAGCTACTAGATAGCGTAGACCTGCTAGGTCTGCAGGGAGCATATTGATTAGCTGCATGTTTTCCTGTCTTAGACCATAAATACACCTATGGTTTACTAAATATCAGGTGTTTCAATATTACCCTGTAATAATAACACCATAGTCCTAATAAAGGTACCATATTGATAACAATATTAGCACATAATGATAGTAATACCACAAAATTAATAGATCCTGGAAAAAAATCAATGCAAAACTGTATTCCCATGAAAAAGGAACTGACGCTGGCTGAATATGTAACATATATTTGCACATACATAATCACTCCATGTGGGCTTTCCTAACTGGTCTGTTCATTCTATTAACAACATGACTGACCTTCTCATTAATGATTCAACCCAAACTTGTATCATTCACGCCTAACAATTCCCCCTCTAAATAAAACCCTCACAAAACCAAAAAATACCCCTTGAACCTGACCATGAACTTTGACCAATTCACAAGGCCATCCCTCTTAGGAATCCCCCTAATCCTTCTTTCAGTAATATTTCCTGCCCTACTACTTCCCACAACACCGATGACAACTGGTGAACTGCCAAACACTTTTCCACCCTCCCACTTAATTACAAAACCAACCATTCCACTAAACAAGGGAGGACACAAATTATTTTTAATCCTAACATCACTAATAACACTTCTACTGATAATTAACCTTCTAGGCCTCTCAATAAGAACAGGACAGAACTGCATGCTGTTTTGCATTCAGGTCCAGGTTTTCTGAAAGAAAACTTCATTTATATTTATGCTGTCTTCTCCTATTCTAATAAATATGATATCTACACAATTTTTATGAGGAAGTGAAATTTTCTAAGATAAAAAGTATCATGCATGATCAGGAAATAAATTTCCAAAATAGTATTAATTTGCATTTTCAAGCATCTTTCATTTCAAGTGGCTTTACAAACCCTAGCTTTTGCTCAGGCTTAGTCTTTGTATGGGCAGGTCCAAAGCTCATACACATATCTCCAGTAAGGCCCCATGAATTTATTTGCACAGAACACGCAAAATCACAGGTATATTTAGTGAGCAGTGAAGTCACAATTGTATAGAGGAAAGGCTCCTGTGAGAAAGAAGGAATTATATTATTGTTCTTTTTTTTGTCAAAGCAATGTTTTCAAACACTTTCCAGCTTTTACTTGTACCCAAGGCTCTGTTTCAGTAAAGCCATGAAAGGTCCATCCCTGAGTCCAGAGGGTGGTGGATCAGGCCTTCCTGCATATTCTCCTGTGTCACAACATTTGAAGCACCACTTAAACAGCTCTTTTTGTCTCATTGACATGGCATCTGCCTATATAATCATCAGCTCTCTTTGTGGCAGCAGTCTCTTCATTCCCCAGAACATTAAACTAGCTCTAACTAACCAGAAAGAGAGTAAAATTAGTGTAACACTTCAGGCTTCAGCAGCTGGGTCTTTTCATAGTATTCCTGGCAGATCTGTGCTTGTCTGTAGCACATTCTGCTGCAGATGTACTGCTGTAGGTGGAAGAGCCCTTTATTGCACAGTTACTAGCTGGATCTACTAGATCAACTGTTTAAAAGTCAACAGGAGAACAGCAGCCAGAAAAGATGCTGATTAAATCCGATTATCCTACTACATGCAGAAAATACTGGTAGGCAAGAGAAGCTGAATATATATCCAAAAATTAAAACTCTTATATTGCTTGGTCAAGCTAGAGGAAGATACTTGGCACATTTGCAGCTTCCTAAGCCAGCAGAAAGATTGACCTGAAGTAAATAATTTTATGCCTGTTGTGAACAGCACTCAATCAAAAGAAATAAAAATTACCCATATTAAACTAATGACCCTTTTTATTTGCCATAAGAAATTTATACTTTACTTAGGTCAGGTTTGTCCTCTAGCATCTAAAAGGCTTATTCTCTGCTGGGAAAGTAAAACAGAAAAAAAAATAGGTAAGAGAAAAGCTAAATATTTTGCTGTTGAAGAATCAAAAAGCTAAATTTAGAAGATGTTATTCATAGCAAGAGCTATATGATGCAGAGAACAACAGTAGAGTCCTTTTCTTCACATATCTGTCAGATGCCTGACAGGAGACCCCTGGAAAACACATGCACTTGGGACGTGTGCAGTCTGCTCATCACCTTTGGAAGCTATTTGGGGACAGCTGTGTGTCCTCAGGTGTTCACCACCCCAAGAGCAGATTTCCACCACAACTGCAACACTTCAACCCTTCAGCAGCCTCTGGAGGCAGCCTCTGGATTCGTCCCAATGGGAGCCTCCAGGCAATGGTGGGCACCCTGCTGCAGGGCACTTATTCCCTTGTGAGCTGTGGCTGTGGTTTTCCAGCAGCCTTTGCCTTTCTCGTTTCCCTCCCAGGCTGTCCCTCAGAGGCTCATCCGTTACCACTGAGGACTATGCCACACACCAGAGCAGGGGCTTGTCTTCTTCTCCTATGAACTGCCTCCTGTGACCCTAAAGTCATATTCATTGGGACACTAACTTCTGGTGTTAACTCATTTAATGCATCTAGCATTTTAGTGTACGTTTAAATTTATTTTAGTGTACCTTCAAACTGCAAGAGTAAAAACAAAAGAAAAGCTAGAAAACAGAGGTCTGTATATTTATTTAGATCACTTGAGCTCCTGCTCAAGCATTGTGATGTTTGATGCACATTAGAGCAGACATTATAGCAACATATTGATTTTGTCTAGGTATTGTGAAAGGGTGCTAACATTTTTCTGCAAGATAAATTTCAGGAAGACCTTTAATATACTGACAAAAGGCAAGAAAAATGCCAGTGCCCTTAAGACTAAAGAAACAGACACCTTGGACAGCAAGTTTAATGATTCTCTTTCTAATTCACATTGTAATAGTCCAGGTGCTACATTCTTACTTGTCCACAGACAGAACTTTAAAATGTATTTAGAAATCAAACTTTTACCATTATCATCAAGAGTCAGAGGCCTGTAAATTTCTGGATTGTGCATAAAACTTTCAAAGGTGAGCATGCATTCTGTAGGACCAATTCAACATATTATTTGATTAATTTCTGTATCAATACAAAAATTAATTATATTTTTTTCTGTATCAACTTATTGTTGATAAGATAATCAACAATATTTTTGTTTCCCAGAAGACAGTTAAGAGTTTTTTTGTTAAAATTTTTTATGTTAATCTTTATATTGGATTGGATTGTATTCAAAACATATACACCACTAACCTCTGGTCTGCTAACAATTTAGGCAATTATGAAAATAACATCAGTTCACCCTCTTAATTCAATGAGCACCATAAGTGTTTACTGCCTGGTTTCTGGCTATGTCATTAATATTTTCAGACTACGCAGCTTTCTGCAACAGTTCTGCAAACAATGCATTAAATTTGTAATACTGACCCATCTCTGGATTTTAGATAACTGGCTTTTGTTCAGCAATTTTAAATGAAAACGATAATGGCTTTAAACCAGTTTTTCAATTATATCCACTGGGGTTACTAATGCATACACAGTGAAATTTATCAGTTTACTATTGCTAGTCTTTATAATCAGGGGAACATCTGATTTACTCCAAGTGGAGATCATTTGGCTTTGGAACAGAAGAGCCTAAGGTGGGTCTATCTTCCATGGTATAGGTTTCTGTAGAAATTACATCTGATTTAAATTATTTAACGCCAGATTAACAGAGATTTTCAAAATACTTGTGCATGACCAGTTTGCCCAAACCAACTTAGAAACTGTATTTCTATAGGGATAAGGTATTAATTGTTTAAGAAAAAGAAATTGGATCCTCATACACTATTAGTATAGCACAGCATATCTGAGACTCAGTGGGCGTTGTCTGCTTTTCTCAAGGAAATAGTGAATACTTCTATTTCAAGTGAAGTACAAGATTTTACTTCCCAATGGTCCTTAATCACCATAATGAAAGGTATTTAAATTTAATTACGTCTTACTTTACGTAGCAGGGCAGTAAAATAATGTAACACACTGAAATGTAGGTGAGTATAATGCACAGAGATGTTTGTAAAGACAAAGGTTACTGCCACTATCTAGGTACATACACAGATACTGTGGAGAAAGGTGGGGTTTTTTCATTGTTTGTTTGTTTTGAGGTTTTTTTGTGGGGAAGGGGGTTGAGTCCTTTCAGCATTCATTTACAATCTGGTATGGGAAATATGTCTCAACATTCAGGACGTCCATCTCTGGGCACCCAGCAGTCGTGTCACCACACCAGCTGTGGGCAGGGCTGCCGCAAACCAGGACAGCATGAGGGAGCTGCACAGGCACCATTCTGCCCCCCAGTCAACACCCAGCAGATGGCAAACAAGTGTGCAGTTGGAATGAAATTGTCCTCAGGACTGGAGCATGAGAGAAAATGGCATTTACTGTTTACACTTCTTGGTGAGCTCTGACAGCAGCTGCCATTTCAGGTGCATCCCACAGAAAGCTTTCCACACATCAGGAGAAATGCTTAGACGTCTCAGGCGTAGCTATGGGGTTTATTCATCCTGTACAATTTTGTACTGCATTTTCTTCTGGACATGGTGTTCTATGCAACATTTTTTTGGTCAGATGGGGCCTAACTCAGAAAAAGTGCCTATGGAGTGCCATGGCCTGACTCACTATAAAGCACACTATGATTGAAATGTTCAAAGCTTTGCCATTATAAATGAAAAGCATCTGGAAGAATTTGATGTTTCTGTTTTGGATTAATATTAATTACTGTGCATTAAGTCTCAGGAATCACACTGGAGTTCGAAAGCACCTGTACATTCCCTTGCCATTGTTCTTTCTTCCAAGTGCTGATTGTGGTCCTAGCAGTTACCTTTCTTTAATTTCCTTGCTCTTCTGTGACCTTTACAAGGAGCACTTCAACCTTTGTGGCAAACTAGACATAGCAAAATAAGAAAACATTTTGAAGACATATTTTAAAGAGAGATAAGATACAGCTGTTAGACAAGGAATTTAGTTAAGCTTATTTTTGGAAGTGTTTAAAACCAGAACACATATATGTATCAGTAGGTTCCCACAAGAGTATGTCCTGAGGCTACCAATCAGTACTGGCATGGAGATTGTGTAACACATTCCTCAGTACCTTGGAATCTCAGACCACAAATACTTGTTTTGTGGGAGACCTACTCAACCATGTCAAGTTATCTCTGCATGTACCTGGTTGCAGGATTTGGCACTTGGGTTAGGATTTGACACCAACAGACACTACATGTGACATGGCAGAGCTGACAGGCACAGGCTCAGTCTGAATGGACGTCTCCACAGTCAAGAAGCCACTCTTATTTCCTGCAGATGGTCCAGCAGCAGTGCTAGAGAGGGCTCTGTCAGCACCCGACTTTTCATCCACCCAAGTATAATCTCATCGGATAAAAGCCAAGCTATGTAAAAGCTCTATGAAATGAAAAGGTTAAAATACCTTTTGGTCACTTCTCATTTGCATATTCCTGCGAGTAAATTGAGATATGACATGTAACAGTCAGATTTGAAAGGCCCAGCATTTCCTTTTGACTTCATGGCTGTGGACTGTGCCTGTCCCTTGACCTTTGCAAGAACCTGAGTAAATGCAAACACAATAGGAAAAATTGTGATGTGAAACATAATCTGGCAGTCAAACACTCACATCACACTGATTGTACCCAGAAGGGGACTGAGGGCAGGATGGAAGGGAGAACCACAGATGCTGGTCTGCAGGTAAACCATGTATCCCATGGTGGGAACTCATTGTCCCAGATCCCCATCGAACTCAGCCCTTTCCAGGTATGTGGCCTCATATTTAGGAGCAAGCTTCGACCCTGGCTGGGGGCCTGGAGCCCTCAGATGGGGAGAAGAATAGAAAACATGTCAGCTCTTTGCCACCTGGGACACAGGTGCATTGGGAAAGTCCTTCTGGGCCATTTTAGCCAGCTTTGGAAAACAATACAAAGTGACCTTTAATGCATAGCAGGATCTAGCACCACGGGGACAAAAGCAGTGTGTTAGAAGGATTGCTTTTGTTTGGAAGAGATAGTAAAATGCTAGCGTGTATATGCTGATGTGTTAATAAAGGCCTCTGACAAAGATCACGCTAGAGCCGTGCATCTTACTGCAGAACAGCTCTCCAAGCAGGGAAACTCTTCAAATCACATTATATCAGCATTGTCAGAGCAGGAGCCTGTCTCAGCTCATGTCCCTGACTCCTAGCAAAGCGTACTCATTTGAGTGCTCTGTATATTGCTGTGACAAAAGCCTGCCAGTTTGCAAACAAAAACCTGAAGAGGTCAATAGAGGCAGAAAAAACAAAAGGACATTTCCTCTTATGCACAGCAGGAGTCAGATAATTCACAGTACCTTGTCATAAACTTTTATTATCCTCAGCATTGCAGGATACTGCTGAGATACTAAAGGTTCTCATCAGAGTGGTATGCTCTGATTTTGTAATCTGACTAGCAGGAATCGTCAGGATTCAGATTTGTTCTCCCTAAAAGAAGGCATAATGGAAATAACTCTTCACAGATGTCAGAAGGAGAGACAGCATATCAGCCCTACTGGAATTCTCCAATAAATAAAATTACACAGGAGGAAAAAAATAAAGATGAACTTCACTTGGAAATGGAGCAAATTGCCTGAGAAGTTCCGTCAGAGCATATAACATTTTGCTTAATGGTGGAATTTTCTCAGTTGAAACTCCCTCAGTTGAACAGGGGGAGTGTTGAACTTGAGGGATGTTATCCAGTGTTATCATGTACCAATATAGAATATGCTTCCAATGGACTGTTGTGTGCTCAGGGGTTTAATATCTCTCTCAATACAGCTTCAGCTAAATATCTGTAAAGGGTGCACGTCTGTCTTTTCTTTGGCTTTTGAAAAAATTGCTATTTGTTTATTTATCTGACACTGACAGTGTGTATTCATCAATTTACAGAAGTGTGCCTTCTGAAAAGTGAAAAGTCCTGGCATCCTACTGCTCATTTTTGGTTCCCTGTCCTGTGGGTAGTGAAGTGACCACTCAGCCAGAAGGGGAGTGCCAAGGGCAAAAGTGGCCTTAAACAATCTTTTGTGCTGCCTTAGCTCTGGGTGTAACTCCTCTAAGTGGACCTTGGAAGTATCCTGTGAAGATTTATGTGGGAAGGAGGCAGTGTCTGTGATTACTACCCATGGAACATGGGAAAAAGTGGAAACCTGTGGATGTTTTTGCAATGCTACAGTACCACCTACAACAAAAACCACCCATTTGGCAGCTGGCTTTGTGAGCATACTACTCCTACCAGCATTAAAACCACTTGTAATCTCACCCTGACCTTTAGATTTTAGGCAATACACATCTGAAATAATCTAATTATCCCAGGCTGTCTGCAAATTCCTCTACTAACAGTCTGTAACTATAAAATATACTGTGTTACATATTTTTTTCCCAATCTGCCAGAAAGTTCTGTAAGTCAAGACTCTCACCTTCCTTATGCAGGCTATTTTCTCTCAGACATGTCATCAGCAGCATTACTCTTTAAAAAAAGACTTCATTAAGGGAGAAAAATCTCATTGTATGACTTATGCATTTCCTTATCAGTGCCTGAAGCATGGCTCAGCCTGGTACAAGAGCTTGTTTGAGGAAAAATCAAGCATGTGTCCCTCACTTTCTCTCTAGTGCCCCACAGCACTGTTTTTTTTCCAAATAAATATATTTCTGGTCCTGACAGGATTATCTAACTAAAGGCCACTGTGGCCTCCAGGCTTGCAGTCCATGTTAGCAAGGGTAGCATACTATACAAACACTCTACATATGTTTGAATGGGGTTTTTTCCTAAATCATTTATTTTAGAGTAGTGTCTAGCAGCAGGCCCAGTGCAAATGCAGATGTGATTTTTATTTGGTCTTGTGTGCTGCAAAGTGAACACATTACAAATGCTGACATGCAATTCTTGACGCAGTCATTCCCATGTGCATGGTAGTTCCTCAGCACCATCCACACAAGCTTCCAAGCACTACACACTGGAGTGCATGTTCCAGTGCAGGGCTGAGTGGTGCCTCTGCAACCTGCCTCAGCCCCACCGAGCAGCTGTGCTGAGGGCAGGAGTGACACCCTCTGAATCCCTATCACTGTTCCAGACTCACTGCATTACCGTGTCTCCACTGTGAGCTATTTCACTCCAGCCGTCTCCAGCACCTTGCATATTTGATATCGTATTATGCATGTAAAGATTTTCTTCACTTAGAAGCAAGTGACTGTGTTTCGTACATCTTGATAGCCCATTCATTTTCACTGAAAACAGCTTGATATTTTGCAGTTCTGCCAACAGGCAGGAACTAATCAAAAATGTTCCGCTTTCATTTTCTGCTTTAAAAAGGACAAGACTCTGATATCTCAAGAAAAGCAAAACATGAATAGGAAAGAATAAAAATTACAAAAATTTAGTTACTGACCTCAGTTTGGCTGTGAAATACTTACTATTTATATAGTTTTCAACCCCTGTTAGCACAACCCTTACCTGACACTGAAGGTTTCCAACACACAATTAAAACTAATGTTCCTTGGATCTATTTTCACTTTTTTGCTAATTTCTAATGTTTTCTGATTTCTGTCTACTGCACATAAGAATCAGAAATGGCTATGCAGATCCTTCTAAGGTAGCTATGCAGGAGGAGCAATACAAGAGAAAAAGAAGTCTATGTCACTTCATGCTTCTTGTTGGCTAAATATGTATGAACAGATCATTGTCTTCAAACACATCTGCAAATCATTGACACAGAGTGTCAGGTTGTTATTACACTGTCAGCTTCCTGGGGCTGTGCTGGGAACCACAGGACTGGTGTCAAGCAGCACCAAAATGTACTGCTACAGGCACAGTTTTGTGGGAATGGCAGCAGGCTACCAGATCAGTCCCTGGTCTCTCTTCTTGCCCTGCTGCCTATCTATTTGAACTTTTAAGTTTTTCTACTGGATATCTTCTTGCTCTAAGTACTGTTTTAAAATCAAGGAAAATTACAAATTAAGACAATAGCTTAAATGAAGGCCTTTAAAGTCTCCTGAGCTCCCTTTCCCACCTCACTGCTTGTCAATGCTGCTTCTGTTGGGGTTTAAAAATCTATCCAAAACCTTATCAAAACCATGAAGCCTGACTGTTTGTGTCAACTTGTTCATACAGCAACATGCCTACTGACTTCACTGGGACGTTATCAGGACAGAGATCAGGAGTACTTATGGTAGCATCACATGACTTTGAGAATGTATACTCCGCAAGAGAGAGATCATGAAAGACCAAAGGAACAGACAATATGTTGAGGGTCTTCACTAAATTCCTTTCCTCTAAAACAGCACCAAGATCCTATCTAACACCCACAAAATTTTACCGTGTCTTTTTCACAAACACTTACTTAACATTGGCACAGACTGGTACATTCTTGCACATGTACTGTCACATTTTCCAGCAAATTGTTCTGAGGCCAGGTATAAAATCAGAGGCAATATTTAATAGAGTCTGGATAGTGCTTCTCTTTGATAAATGAATGGTCAAATAAACTGAGTGAATCTGAATAAAACCTTCTAGCAAACTGTTTGTTTTCATTGCAAGAGTAAATCTGTGAAAACCACAGTGTTTAACTCTGTGGTACTGAAATCTGGAATAATCTGTGAAGCTGACATAGCCTTATGGTGGCCATGAAAATAGTAAATGTTGTCCTCATTTCAAATTTATTTTTTAATCAGAATTTGGGCACTATTAGAGGTTTTTTGCTAAAAATGGACTTTGTGTTTATGTGTTCCCTTATTAAACCACAAAGACACATTAAATAGCAGTGAGTGTGTCTTGCATCTTTCAGCCATATATCCAGACTAATGGAGGGGAAAATTGTGACTGTGATTGACATATGTGTGTTGCTGCCCTGGTTGTGCAGTTACAGCCCCAAGTCACACACATGCTCTTTCAGCTGCTTAAGCATAAGGACTGAGCATAACTACAAAGAAAAAATGTAGAAGTACAACATTCTAAATTGCACCTGTTAATTCTGATCACTAATTTAAGTGATCACAATCACTTAAATCTCATAGCTACTGTGGCAAGCTGGTAGGTATCAGAACTGAGAAAGATAAAAGTAATCAAAAAATCAAGGGTTTTAATGTGCCAATTAAGAATGCAGTGCCAAAACTCTTGAATGCTTCCAGCTGCAGCAATGCTAGGCAGCACACTTGTGACAGACTAGATGATTCTCGTTATTTGTGTATGTCAGGTTTGCTTTTTTGCACCAACATCCTTGCACTTGCATCCAGTACAGGTAATCTTTGCCAGCCTGCCATTTTCTTCAGGCATCCAGTGTGTGCTTTCTGCAGCACACACTTCCCTAGAGAACCTTCATTACATTGGTAACGCATTCTCATTTATTTGCCTCTGACGTACTTGAGGTCTTTGGAGTGCTGCTGAGTGTGGCTTGAGTTAGTCAACTCTTGGTCTTTAGGTTACAAGAGGAGGAAAAGCTGCCAACAGCCCAAAGTAGGCAGCCAGTTTTTGCAGAAGCTGCAGAAAAGGGCAATGAAAGGCCGTAAGAAAGTCAATCACACTTGATTGCATTAATGACCAGTTAAAGGAAAGCAGTTACAGGAAAGCTGATAAATTAAAAAACTCGTGATGAAAAAGTGGCAGAAACAGCTGCTGAGTAAGGTCTTAAAGCCCCAGCATGACTGATGTAGTAGTGTGACCTATACAGTCTGCCAGTTCCCAACACAGGCAGCTGCTAAGGTTGTTGATTGAATGTACAAATGTGTATCAGGGACAACATCCAACTTTTTGCTGTGTTGAGGTGTGGCCAAGACTAAAATCTTCTGTAATTTTGCCAGAGCACATTTCTGTCCTCTGCTTGCCAGATCTAAGAAGGGCAGTATTTTGGAACACTGGGACTTGAACTTAGAACTAACACCTTCATCACATCCAGAATGATTTTCAAGAAAACCTTTGAGACTTCAGACACATTAGGAATTGTTTGCTTACTGGCATGCCTGCTATCTCTTTTTGTTTGTTTCAAGTACAGCTGTGGGAAACATTTTCTTTCTCCTATTTGTAGCAGGAAAGGGAGATGAACAAGAAGAAAATGACAAAAGAGGCGAGAATGGGAAATGATGTGAAAATACATTTAAAATTCTAGAGAATGGGAAAAAAAAGAAGGAAAGAATTGGAGGGAAAAGGCATGAATAGGATGAATAATTATTCAGTTGTCTTTATATAGTTATAAAACAGGAGAAAGTGAGAAACACTAAAATGATGAGCTCCTGTTCACTTGGGACCCTTAGAATTTTCCAGGGTTTTTTCTTTTCCTCTTTGGTTTCCATTTCAATTTTACTGTGAAATCTAGATTTCAATGAGGTTTNAGGGAAGGGAAGTGCTTTATGCAAAAATGAGTTATGTTGAGTGGAATAGGCACTCATCTGGGGAAGAGAAAATGAATCTTCTGTAATGCCATTGTCTACTCCGGAGCTCCTTGACTTCTGGGGCAAGTTAGGCACTGGCAGGAGAAGGTACTGGGGGACACTGACACTGGGCTGCAGCTGCAGAGCCACAAACATGTCTGTGTCCAGGCTGTCAGGTCTGCCAGCACTCCAGGTCAGGACTCACAGGAAAAAGTGATGACTACCCAGTCTTCATCAAATAAATGGGGAGCTGATGGTATCAATATGGGGACAGATAATCCCCTAAAGAGGGATAGAGACAGCCAAAGGGCTGAATGCAGGCTCTGCTATCTACAGACACTAAAAGCTTGCTGTTGGTTTCTCAAAAAAAGAAAAAAAAAAGATATGCCTTTAGTAGCTGTGATGTGCTTCTCAGATGACACCTGGTGGACAAAAGCTAAAGAGATGAAAGCAGCCTGCCTTCATAATGCAGAACCTTGATCCTTGCTCACATTTGCACTACTGCACTTCCTGCAGGTGTACCTATCAGCTGTCCTCCATACTCTGCTTATCCACCCTGTGCCCCCTGTCCATTATTATTCTATGCCCAGAATAAGCACGTATCATCCATGTACCTGCAATAGCTTTTTTTCAGCACTCATATCCATTTTATTTATTCCTTAATTATTATTCTGACTCATGTCCTGAGTTTGCTTAATTCTGATTTGCAAGTCCGAGGATAGGCTAGAATACACACACCATTTCCAAAAATAAAAATACAAGGAAAGCCCAGGGTAGCAGCAACAGGGTGTTGTTAAGGTGAGGAATAACTAGACAATTTTATGAATGCATTTACAAGTGGATAGTTGCACTTGGAGGGTTAAAGATCTTGATTTCTTCTGATTATTAATTTAATCGTCCTCTTTTAAACTAATTCCAGTTAGCTTCTGTTACCATGTCTGTCTTTTCTGCTTGATACTTTACAACTGCCCTTATGCATTCCTACTGAGGTCTCAGAAATAAGTCACCAATAGAAATGAGAAAAAAAAAAAGCACTCTGAAGAGAAACATCTACTCAGAAAAGTGTTTTTTCTGGGGATGCTTGTATCTTGTGGTGAAATAGGTGGTTTCCTCAAGGATGTCATGGATAGAATATTAAGTTCTGGTGAAGTCCTGTTTCTCTATTTGGCTTGAAGGATTTCAGAAAATGTCAGATACCGCTGAACCAATGCTGTAACATATGAGGCCTCTGCCATAAATGAAGTGACCATGACCAATTCTTTGATTGCTGGCATTGCATCTTCCAGGTTAACAGCTTTTTTTCCTATTGTATGTATACTCCATTCCTTTAAATGTTAACAGCTTTACTTTTTTTCTTGCTGTATTTCCACGCCTTATTTTTGTGCCAAATCTTTAAAGATTTCATGAAGCAAAACACAGAGAGACATCAGGGATTTGTTGACTTCAAACACCAAACTAAGACGAAAAACAGTGTGGTAGAGGTCAGAAGAAAATTATGAAATTATCTAGACTGTTTCTTCTGGATTCAGATTACCTGTTTGGCACAGAGGACATCCAAGAGTAGTGGCATTGTATTTGGTCTGGGTGTGATAGAGTGAACATTCCCTGTTGCAATCTGCAAACAGCTGTGCTTTGTGTTTGTAGCCACTCCAGTGCTGGGCTCCTGCTGAGAAGTGTGGTCATCAGGGCACACTCAGGTGGAATCAGGGCTGTCTCCAACACCTTCCACAAAGGCCAGCAGGCTTGGAGTGTGCAAGAGGTTGGGAGAGGAGACACAGCTGGGACACCTGGCCCAAACTGACCAAAGGGACATTCCATACCATGTGATGCTGTAAAAATAAAAGCTAAGGGGTGGTGAATTTTTTTATTAAGGTGTTTGTCCTCTAAAGCAACTGCTACATGTTCTGGGGGCATATTCCCAGGAAGTGCCTGGATATCACCTGCTAAGAGCAATTAGAGAATAAATCTTTTTGCTTCCCAAGTGTGGCCTTTGCCTTGATCTCAACCAATGTGTTTTTCATCTCATTTTCTCCCCCTGTCCTGCTGAGCAGAGCAAGTGATGCAGCATCTTTGTGGAGTCCTGGTGCCCAGTCAAGGTGAACCCACTGCAGGCATATCCTGGCTGAAAATGAGTTCTGCTCCATAGAGGGAATGAAGTGATGTCCTGGCACAGCTGAAGCCAAGGTTCATCTTTATACCAGCATCACAACTTGATGTCCCAATCTCTGGTGCCCAAAGCCAGAAGTAACCAAGACTAACTATGCTCTGATACCTGACATATTCTTGCATATGGCTTCCAGAACAACTGTGTGAAGTCCTCAGGATTCTGAGTGACTCACAAGTAAAGTAAAACGGTCACAGAGATTGACCATCCAGAAACTGGTGAACTACTGAACAGCACCTAAGTTACACTATGAGTGGAGACACCTTATTAAAGCACTTTCTGAAAACAGGTGCTTCCTGCAGAGCAGTCCCCGACCAGTGACCAATTTGGTGCTCACAGTAACAAGAAACTTGGAAGGGCTGACAGTCACCAAAAGAAAGCAAATGCTAACACAACTTATTTTTTTCTCTTACACCCAATAGTGCAGGCCAAGACAAAGAAAACATTGAAACACTGCTGTGAAGAGAATACTTTTACAAGCCTTTCACGTAGCAATCTGTGAAAACAATCGTCTTTGTTTTATACTGAAGACTATTCTCAAGTTTTGAAATGTTCTCGTTTAGCTTTTCAATTCCTATTCAGCAAGTACAAGAGAACAAATATAGTCATAAAATACAAAGAGGAAAAATGTATCTGGAAAGTGCTGTTAAAAACATCAATTAGGCAATAAAATGTCTTCAGCATAGCCCTTTCGGCAGCATCTGTGGATGCGTTTGAGTCCTGAAGCTGGCAAAACACCGGTTCCAAAAATCTCTTTAGCAGGAAAGCCACTGCATGAATGATTATTTCTATTCCACAGAAATGTTAAACAGCAACTCATTTGAAAGTTTGATTCGTATATATGACTCAGAAACAAGATCTTGAGAGTCCCCCCCTCCAAAAAAAAAAAAAAATTTGAATAATGTGAAACTCTGTGTCAGGATAACGAGGGTATATCCCGGTTTTCCTGAAGGAAACAATCACAACAAACCCTTGAATCCCGACATCACTGAAACCAAGGCCAATAAGAAGATCCTTGCGGCAGCAGAAGGAGGAAAGAAAAGAGTTAAATGGAGTCGGCGAGAGGCGCNGGGCTGCGCGGGCATGTGGGGCTGGCCGCGGGGCCGCAGCCCTGTGACAACCCGCCGGCGTGGCGGAACTGGTGGTTCTCTGTGGAACAGTGCATTTGTGTCTGCGGGCGTGTCGCTCCTCACTCCAGTTTCGTCCCCGTGTCGCTTAAAATTACTCTTATCGCGCCTGTAGAAAACCGAACTCTGCGCTGTAGTGTTGTCTGCTTGAAAGTAACCAACGAGCATTAAAAAAAAAAAAAAAAAAGAAAAAATGGTTCTAAATAACAGTTGATTTTGTTATCTACAGAATGAGACCTGTTCCAGTACTGCAGGTGCTGGCCGACAATTTCAAAGCTGGAAGATGAAAGCTGAACGAGCTAAGAAAGTTGAATTCGTAAGAACTGCAGAAAAGCTAAAAGCTCAGTAAGTTAAAGACTTCATCATAAGTATGTTTTCGTTGTGTTCTGGAGGTAACATTAACTCGAGGTTCAAATTAAGTGTATATGGTGATGAAATCTGTAGGCTAAAGGTTTCCTTTTTCAGGACCTCAAATTACTGTGGTTGTTACAGAAGTTCAGGATAGGCTTATGAGCTCCAAAATTCCCCGTTGTTCCAATTACCATTTGGACTTAGGCCAGTCATGTTCTTTAGTAAGAACTGCTGCTCTTGGGCGCACAGAAAAGGAAATGTGTGTGGCACAATTGAGTTCTCAGTTTTCCTACTTAGCTGTGCTTACCCTCTAAGGACCTAAAAGCCCTTAACACATAGCAACAAAACGGGAATTGCAGTAGCAGAAGATTGAAAGACTTCATCTAGAATATCTAGGCCACTGTTTTGGAAGACAAGGGTTCAAGACAGCTGAGGCACAGAAGTAATTTAAATCTGTTTCCCCGCGTCTTGACCAAGCGCTGATAACACCTACACTGGCGTTTGAAAGAACAGGGAGATTTCTTCTCTAACAGATGAGCTTCGTGGGGAATAGCTAATGTAGCCATCTGACCGAAGGAGAGGTTTGCAGTTGTGAATCCTGATTAAACAGCAGTGTTTTACATTTTGTGACTAAATCGAGTTCAGCTGGATTACCCTGGATGCTGGGTTGTGGCTCAAATTTTCACTGCTGGGTGTAACGTAAATGTTACCAAGCAGCTTGAAATGAGGCATGCCATTTAACTGTGTCTCAGCGTCCCTCTATGGTCTTGTCTGTGCTGGGGCTCCATCTAGGTGTGACACTGTATTAATACAGCCTGTCTGCCTGCACTTTCCAGGGAGGATTCTCATAGGCTCCCAGAGAGTAGGCATGCAGATAAAATACCAGTGTGCAAACCACTGCTTGCCAGTGGGGTGATTTCCTTGTTAATTTCTTTGTCTTGTTCAAGTTCTTGAGTTACTGTGGTGGGTAGTCTTACAGCTGCAGAAAGATTTTCTTTGAAAACAGTTGTCAGAACAAACCATGCATTTGTATAAAATCTAAGACAGTCCTGTTAACACTGCCTTGGCTGCATACTAATCTTGGAAAATCTTGGGGCTTTGCTAAGTGTTTGTGCCTTACTCAGTGTGCTGCCCTTTCTTCCTAGGCTTGCAAACATAGAAAAAGACAGAAATGGACACCTTTATAATAAGAAGAGTGATTTCAGAGTAGAATACAGATTACTAGAGGAACTGGAACACAGCATGACTGTCAGCAGGAAAACAGAAAGTAAGTGGAGTTTTATTTGGGCTTGTTTGCCTTTTTTTTTTTCTTTAATATACTGTTGGTTTTGTAAATGATTTAAAAATCAGTAGTACAGAGAGATGAGTTTAGATGGACAATAGATACCGATAAGTGTGGTATTTCACCTTGTGCTTATAAACACACAAGTCACTTGCAAAATTCAGGAGCATAAACATTTTGGGCCTCCTATGTTATTAAGTGTTTTCTTTTAATCTTCAATGTAAAACAAGTGTGGTGGAAAGGTACTGGTCAAAGAAACTTGGAATCCATTTTGTGTGTATATTGCAAAACCTAATGTAGTCCAGCTAAGGTACAATAAAAATATTCTTACCTCAACATTCGCATACTTATACTTATTGCTGCTTTTAAATATACTTTTAATCTGTTCTGTGTTTGCAGTTTTTGAGTTTTTGGGCAATGAACATTCCTAGTTCAAATAGTGCTGGGAGATGGTACAGTCTGTACTACGGTATCTGTTCCACTTACAGACTATAATGTAACTCAAGAAAAAAATGTTACTCCCTTTACTTACTTTGAATGCTTTCAAAAGTAATCACGCTAAATCATGCTATACCCTCTGATACAGATCAAAATAAAGGAAAGGAACATAGAAACAATTAAATGTATATTTATCTTACAAATTTGCATGTTCTGATGTACGTCTTTTATTTAAGGAATCTTAGAATATCCTTTACATCTTGCAGTCCTTAAGAAATAGAAATGTTTCTGAGGAATGACTTAGCTATTAACTTAAGAATTTTTTCCATGCGTAAGAAGGGAGCATGGAATATGGATGCAGATGATGCTGTGAAATGATAAAGAGGACAGTGATATGGGGTGTAAGGCAGTACACATCAGATGTGAAGGAGTAAATCCTAAAAGATACAAAAGCATACAAACCATCCCCCACCCCACCCCCCATTCCCATTCACTATGTTCAGGTCTTTCAGCATGATCTGTGTGCTTTTAGATTTTCTGTCGTCTCAGCACAGTGTCCTTATAGGTTCCTTAAACCTTCCTTAATCTAAATCTTTTAGGATAGAAGATACAGCTCCTTAGTATCTAAGATCCAGAATTTCATCCTCTTCAGTACTGTATTTATGGACTCATGAGGAGCCAAGTGGTACCAATGCAAATAAGTACACACATGCTTGGAGTACATGAAAACATTGATCTTCTTTATTTAACACAACAAATAAATGAATCTTGTTGAAGTAGTACATTCATATACACTTTCAAAGTTTGTTTTCTCTTCATAAATGAAGTCAGATCAAAGTCTGCCTGAAAGCCCTAGAAGCTATCACCTGCATAGGCAGTATTCTCCAAGATCCCCTTTAGAAATGGAAGCTGCCAATTTCAAAATCCATTGATGCTGTGTAGGGAGATAACATGGATCATGTGGTCAGCTACATGCAGTTACCAGTTAAAATGCTTAGTATTATGGCAATTTCTTACCATCAACCAGAATTTGTGTGCCTGCTTAGATCAAACCCCTGGTTTATGCTCTGTTCTTGTTTTGAATTTAATGCAAAAGAAACTGTTAGAATTGTCACTACCTTATTTTGTTTAACAGAAGCTAAAATCCTGCAGCAGCTATTAAAAATACAAAACAATGTGAAGAGACTTCAGCAACAATTAAAAGATGTGAAGCCTACACCAGAGTGTAAGTCATGATGACAGATTTAAAAACATTTTCCTATACAGACAGATTTCTTGCATAGTTGTCTTTCTCCTGCAGACTTGGGACACTCTGCCAGTCTATGATTTTGCAGGAATCTGGAAAGGGAAGACTAAACCTAGAAATGGCAGAAACCTAAGAAATGGTGCAGTTCTGTGTGGAAACAGAAGCTTACTTGGTCTTACAAGTGGTGTGTGTTTGTTCCTTGATGCTGTGGAAAGCCAGATTTTCTATCTGTAACATTTGCCTTATGTAAAACAAAGTTGGTATTCTACTATCATGTAACTCCCTTTGATCTGGTAAGAGGGAAGTAATTTCTAGCCACCACATGATTTGACCTGTAAATTGGAATATTCTACAGGAAATGCTGTAGCAGTTTGTTCAGTTTGGATGTTTTAAAACTTTAGGGAAATAAGCTCTGAAAGAACCATTCTCATGTGGTATCTACTACTTTCTGCGGAGCTCAAGTAAAGGCCCTCCTACTAGCTGAGGGCTTGCTAATGCTAGGTAAAATGCATCCCATGTCATTTATTCAGTGTTTTATCTGAAAAAATCATTATCTTCTTAAACGGTCAGTGAAGATACTAAGAACTAATAAGGCATGAAAGCTGAAATAAGAGGTTTAGATTATGTAACTACTAAAATACAGGTTAGTTAAACTACACGTTCAGTGTGTTCAGAGAAATGTTGTGTTGATTTAAAACAGATTCTAATTAATAATATAATGTAATCTAATGGATGAATTTTCTACCACTGCAAAGTAGATCTTCTCTGGACAGCAGTATAACCGTCTTAAAGTCAGGCATACAGCATTCGGACAGTACAGGACAAAGTCTTACTTTGATGTTTCTTTGTCAGCGTTGTAAAAGCAGTGGCCTGCAGGTTAAATAGGATTGCTACAGGCTGGTGTAAACCAGAGTTGAGTGTGCTTAAGTCACTAACTGCATTGCTATAAAAAACAAACGTGGAACTCTAGGATAAGGCTGTCTTATTCTGGAAATCAGTTGAAGCTTAGTTGAGATTTCTTTAAAAATTTATACTGGGATTTGCAATCAATTAGCTAAGTCACTTCATAAACACACCTTTTGAATAAATAAGAGTTTGTCTTTTAAGGTTGTTTGAGATGGAAATGCATGCTTTTTTCTATACTGAAATACGTGTCCTGAAAGTCTCCGCAAGTCCTGCATTTCTGGATAGTGCTGATAAATACTTAGACTTCTTAAGTTATTTTCCTTCTTTTCCTTTTTCAGTTGTTGACAAGATCAAGGAAATGATGGAAGAAATTGAAAATGCAATCAATGCTTTTAAAGAGGAACAGAGACAAATGTATGTTTATCCATGTTTCAGTTACTAGAGAAAGTGCTTTCATAAGACACAATGAAAACTTTGCATTAATCTAGCAAACTGTTCTTATGATTTACTCTTTCGGTAGTGATTCCCGTGAAATGTAAATCAGAGCACAAGCTATCTGCGTTAGAATCTTGATAAACTGCCTTTTAGAGAGTTGGTTTATACGGCTATTGCAGCATTGCAATGTAACAACGATTTGCCTATGAATAGGCTAAAAAGGGAGAGGCTGTAGAAGAGATTAGATTGTGGGTGTTTTGTTGTTGCTGTTTAGCAGGTTTAGGGGGTTTCCTTTTCTCTCCACTGGTGTCAAGAGGGGATTGAGTTAATTGTAAATGTGTTCTTTCAGTAAAAGGGTAACTTAATTTTCATTGTGTAGTGCTTTATATTCGGATCATTACAATTCTGTTGTTGCCACTTCAGTTCTTAATCTTTGAAGAATAGCTTTTGTGCTGCATTGAACAATTCCAAAATTCATTTTTGCTGAACGGACAATGAATGCTGGTTTGTTTGTTTGTTTTACATTTCAGTGTTTGTCTCTTTTCAGATATCAACAGCTTCTGAAAGAGGAAAAAGCTGCCATTAATGAGCTCAGTCTCTTTGAGAGAAAAGTGGAACTGTGGGTATTAGGGAGCTCAACAGCAGAAAAAGTTTTGAAATTACCATCAGCCAGGGTCACAGTGGATAAAACACTGGAAAATCATCTACCCGAAGAAGTAATAGAGTTTGAGAGATTTCTTCAGCGAACAGGAGGGCGGCAAGGAGGCTGGGATGATTATGATCATCAAAATTTTCTGAAGATACGGACAAAATACAGAGGAAGGCTGTCTTACATGGATGAAGCCCTTGAGTATCTCAGTGGAAGAACAAAAGAAGATATAGAACAGCATGACAAATGGTATCAAGAATTTGTAATTTTACATGAAAGAAAGAAAGAGGTAAAATAACCCTTCTAGAGCTTTAGGAACTTTAAGAAAAAGTACTTATTTTTAAAATGCACACTGTCTTGTTTTTATATCTGCTTCTTTGGTAGTAGTGCTAGGCAGATTTCTCTTACAGTTGATGGTACATAACTGAGGTCTTTAGCATCCCCAACTTGCCAAAGTGTTTGTCTTTAATAAATAATTATAAATAGGCATAGACCTAACAACACAGAGAAGTGGGCTGTGTATTGCCAAAGTATATTATAAATGCTTTTGATGCCAGTGATCTAGCAAGTTAGGTGCCAAGCCCAGAGCAGTAAGTGATCCTGTATTCCTGTTACATTTGTCTCTAAGAATGTCTGCCCACTGTAAAAGCAATATACCTATGACAGACTGACATACCGAATTATGATTCCCTCAAGAACTATTCAAATAATAAAAGATATACAGACATAAGAACTACTATAAAGCAGTGGGTTAATAGGAAAAAAAGTAAGAACTGAAATATGTTTGCATTAAAAAAGCATATTACATCAACATTCATAACTACCCAGTTATTATGATTGCCATAACTGAAACAGTTTTAGCAGACATCTGTTAAACCTGCTCATGTGATCCATAAAATAGAAAACATAAAGTGAGAAAACACATACAGGTGCTTTTTTGCTTTAAGTTCTGCCTTCAATAGACTTTTAATTCCTATGTGTAGTTTGTATCCTTGGAACATAAATCTTCATCAGACTGGATCAATGTGGATGTGTAAAATTTTCATTAAAATCTTGGATTTTTTCCCTATGGTGTCTTGTAGTCGATTAAAAAGTGGAAAGAAAAGCAGCAGCAAGAAAAAGAAAGAAACTTGAAGGAGAAAGAGAAATCAGAAAAAATGCCCAAGGAAAGATGGCTACAGCATGAAGAAGCTCAGAAGCAAAAAGCAGAAGAAGAAAGACAAAGAAAACAAGCAGCAGTTAAAGTCTGGAAGAAACAGCAAGTAGTAGCATTTGCAATGGATCAAGCATCACAACTAAAACTAGAAGAGAAAGAGAAGAAGCAACAACAAGAGCACCAAAGCCACGTGAAGTTACTGTTGGAAAGGAATACTTTGCAAAAAAAAGTAAAGGAGGAACTTGGAAAGCTTGAAAATGAGAAGAGAGAGGAAACTGAAAATGAGGAAAGGAAGGAAATTGCTGCACAAGAAAATTCTAAGTTTCAAGAACATGTGCGTAATCTCATCTCCATTTTTGCATGTTGTTGTTTTAAATTTGCAATTTCCTCCTACAATATAGTAAGTTAAACAGGTTTTAAAATTCCAATATCATTCACGTAAATTGATTATTGATTTACTACAAGTGACAGCATCTATTGCAGAAAAACAGCATGAAACTTGATTTTAAACAAAGATGCTCCTTTTCTTCAATATCTAAATTCTACAGGATTACTCAAGCTCATATTCCCTTATCCACACAGAATTGGTTTTATTTCTTCATAATTTACTTGGGAAAAACTGTTTGAGCTGTATTGCCTACGAAGATACCAGAGGACCTAAGTGTTGTATTCAGATAGGCCATAAAGTTGTTTGAATATCCTGTGGGTTTCAGTACCTGTTAGGTAAAGTCACATCCCGTATCAGTGTAAATGCAGTTACTGGAGAACTGATGGTATTGCCAGTATTCACACTAAAGTTTTATAAAGAGTTTAAACTACTAGGGTTTTTTTGCAAGCCATGTAACTATAATTTGTTTGTGCAGAACAAGCTACCACATGTAGCTACCTAAAGAAACTTTATTCTTTACTTTAGGATAATTTGAAAGCAAAAAAAAGCTATGAAAAGGCTGCATGTGTATTTTTATATAACTTGTTTTACTTCAGAAGAGAAGTTTGCTTTTCCTTTCATTATGTTCCAGGATCTACATAAACTGGAGCTAAGGGTTTTACAGAAACACGCTAAAGAGGTAGAGAAACAAGAAAAAGAAAAAAGATTGGCAAAGTTAAGAGAGAAGGTAACTTTTTATTTGTTTTAACTGGAGATATGTGCAGCTTCGTGGTTTAAGCAGGCTTTTTTTCATTGATCTAAAAAGCAATTGTTTTCAATTATCTCAGTGGTTGTTAAAGGAAAACAAAAATGCATAGTTCCTGTGTTTAAAAAAAATTGAAAAAATCCTGAGAATTTATGTGTGTCATGGCAACATTTCACTGGGTGAGGCCTACAGGTCATAAAAGTGAGCCGCATTATGGGTGGTGGCTTTTTTTCTTTCTTTCAAATGGTTTTCCACAGTTGGTTAAATAAGTAGGCTGGCTTCCAGAAGTATTTTGTGTACACTGGGTTTTACAAGAGTTTAACCTTTTAAATTACTAAGATTTAATGACAGCAAGCAGCTGTTGCCACCCTTACTTTTCACCTTTCTCCTGTTCCCCGTGGTAGTGTGGAGGGACGTTTCTCTTTATGGCTAGCCACCCGTGTTTATTCTGCACCTGCTTCTACGATGAAGACCCAATGAGCCTAATGGAACTCCTTTTGTGATGAACGAAAAAGACTTATTAGTTTTGGTTGTTTGTTTCACTCTGAGGTCGGGATTCGGGTCACCAGAGACCGATCCAGTTTGAACAGACCTACCAAGGGCTGGGAAGAACGTGGGCAAGAGACGCCACCCGCAGCTGCAGATCCTCAGAGGTGAGGAGGAAACTGATGGACGTGCAGCACGACACAATACGTACAGCACTTCTGTATTTACTGCCTTTGTGCTTTGTTGTCAGAGCTGTCCCAGCCTGGAGAGGCGAGCTGTAGCTGCGCGCCAGCCTGGCCCCGTCGCAGAACGAAGCAGCAGCCAGCACTTCCCGGGAGCCGGCATAGAGTTGGCTCGACCCATGACGTGTATTACCTCTGTATTTTGAGAGTGTCGCGTTTGACACGCCGGCTGTCACACCGGCTCTGATGTCCCTTGACATTAAAAGCGCGTTTTTCCTGCAGCTGGTGGTGACGGCCCCTTAACCGTGGGGCCATCACCCTGGCCCCCGCCGCAGTGAACTGAAGCGCCCTTCCCTTTCCCCTTTCCCTTTTCCCGCTCCTTCCCCCGCTCCTTCTCCTTCCCTTTCCCCGCCCCTGGGCGGGCGCCGCTGGTGACGCGATCCGGGCGCGCCGTGCGCGGG
>VZTN01007712.1:100194-156330 GCA_013400515.1 Erpornis zantholeuca
CCCCTCCCGGAGCGCTGCCGCCTCCCGCGGCCGGGGACAGGGAGCAGCTCCCCGCCGCCGGAAGGAAACGGATCCCTATAAATCTGCCCAACAGGAGACAGCTCCCAAAAATATGTATTAATGTAGGGGTGTAGTCACTGCTCGCGTAAACTATTTGGCATCCACGAGGGAAGACTTGTTGATCCTTATAATTTGTTTTAAATCCAGTGCTTCACTCTCTTAATCCGCTCTGGAAGCCATTTTAAAATAAATCACTTAAGCTTCACTTAAGCACGCAGAAGAATCTTGTTCATGTAACAAATATTTTTAAGTCTTTATTACCTAGCATGAAACAAAATAGTAGTGAAGTATGTTCCTCATTTTGAATTAGAGGGACATGTGTTCCTCTGATGGCTTCAGAATGTATTTACTTGATCCTCTGCAACTCTTCACCTAAGATAGTTACAGCTGAGATATAAGAAGACCAGTAATGTGGTTATCGAGCTGCACTTGATAAAATGTTGGAGACACGTAGATATTTTGATAATTTTATTCAGGCAATAAAATAGTAAGATTTGTTCCACTTTGTAATGTAATGACTGCAGGTCATGCTATGAGCAGTGCTCAGTTGGTTTGGTCAGGTCATCCTGCTTTGTTTCAGTTGAGAGCACAAACACTTGGCATAAAGATGTAAGGACTACTACAGATAGTGCTGGGCTGTGTGTTGATAATATATATATTGAAAAGGAAAGTTAGGAATGGAACTACTGGAGAGGGGCTAGCACAGGGCTTCAAAAATGGTCCTGTGAGGAAAGGTTGAAGGAGCTGGGCCTGTTTAGCCTCAAGAAGAGATGACTGAGAGAGAATCTTAACAATGCATTCAAGTATGTTAAAGGTTAGGTGGCAAGAGGATGGGGTCTTTAAGTGGTCCCTGTGACAGGGCAAAGGGCAGCAGACACAGCCACAAGAAGGTTCATCTCAATATGAGAAAAAACTTCCTCACATTGTGGGTGGCTGATCACCAAAACAGATTGCCCAGAGTGGCTGTGGAATTTTCTTCCCTGGAGATGTTCGAAACCTGGACATGATTGTGTGCAACCTGCTCTGGGTGAACCTGTATTAGGAGAGGGGGGTTGTGCAAGATGATCTCCAGAGGTCCTTTCCAACCCCAGCTATTCTGTAATTTTGTGAAATTTTGATGGCAGAGCTGTAAATCATTATTCATTAAAAATTAGCTGTTGCTTCAGTTTACCTTCTCATTTATTTTCTATGACAGCGAGAGGAACTCAGCATCCTAGGCTCAACTGTTTATAGGCCTTAAAATTACAACAGCATGCAAATATATTAGAGTGATAATACAAACAGCTAACCCTTGCCCCACTGACATTTGAAAACAGCTAAAGAAATGGGATGTCTTCAGCCTAGGGGAGGAGGGATCTAATCACAGTCTTCCAGTAGTGAGAAACTGCTTACAAGGAAAGATTTACTCTTTGCAAGGGACCATAGTGATGGGGCAGGAGGCTGTGGGAATGAGGTACTTCAGGGAGAAGTGTGTGCCTGTAGGAGAAATGGTTTTCACTGTTAGAGCAGTTAACCATGACAAGCTTGCCCACTAAAGTGCAAGAGTCGCCTTTGAGGACATGGTTTTTCAAGAGTCCTGGGTCATCTCCTCTGAGGCGCTGTGTTCTTCAAAAGATGGGACCAGTGATCTCCAGAAGCCCTTGACAATGTGGACATCTTCTGCAGGGATGCACACCTGTCTGTTGACAAATTCTAAGTGGAGGATTGAACCATAAATGCATTATCTCCAGTTTGACCTCAAGGGTATTAAGTTTGCCTTTTGCCGAGTTCAAGGTCACAGAGTTCAGCAAACCTTCAGGAAACCACTGGAGCTGATACAACTGCAGAAAGAAATGCTGTTACTCTTTTATTCTTATTTCCCCTATTCCTGAATGTGAGTGGTTCTATGGTGAGTTAGGTGGGGAAACTCAACTAAATTAAAGAAAGGTTTGTTAAATAAATAAATAAAGTCATTTGTTAGATTTTTTTTTTCACTGCACTGCAGTAGAAAACCTGTCACCAAACAAGGGTGGTAGTGAAATTTTCCTTACTGTGCTAGTACATTCCAGCTTAAGCTGTAGATTGTCAAACAGTAACAGAGAATAAAGATAATTCATGTCATGTTCTCTACTCAACTTCTTGGCTCAAAGCCCTTGTAATTATTTTTATCTGTAGTTACTGCATGCAACAGTAGTTGCAGCAAGAGTAGTTTTTAAACATTCTGGTTGATAGTGTTTCATACACTGATTATCAGCACTGTGAGGTTTTGCAGGAGAATGCAACTCTGCTGGTCTCTGAAGTCTTTAAGATTCAGGTACTTCATGGTGCTCTTTGTAGCACACTTTATCAGTTTCTCAAATTCATCACTTCAAATGTTTTCTGAAATCTGAAAAACTGTAGTCTTTGTCCATGGTTGAAGACGAAGGAGTTTAAATCTGTCATCAGAAGTGTCCTGTTGGCCATCCCCTGTGGAGGTAGCTGTAGATAAAAGTTTTTACACTTCTTGGCATGTGTCACCTAAGGTGCTGCTGAGAGTTGTTTTTGTTAGGACATATATCTGTTAATTTTCTGTGAGACAGTAGTGTGTGCAGTAAGGATGCAGTACCTAAACAGCTGCATTGCAACCTCTGTATGACCAGTGGTGCCAGATGTTTTTGCCCCCCATACATAAATTCCAGCACACTACAGGCTGTTCCTTAGTGTTGCTGGAGACAGACAGTCAACTCTGAGTGGACTGAATCCTAAATATATGTAAAACCACTTTTTAAATTCATATATCTGACATACACATTTTTAAATGTAGATGAGGTTTACTGTCTGTATTATATGTATCACCTTGTGGTTTTGGAGCTAGCAGTTCTTAGTGCTGATGTTGGCATGTTTTTTGTGCCTCATTGGAAGTAACTTAGCTGGGTAAAACAGAGTGAAAATGTCTTCAATAGTTCTAGTGAAAAACTGTCAGTGTTTGTGAATATCAGAAGATACAGGCATTGTTTCAAAAAAGTAGTTTATTGTAGCTGAACAGTAAATTCCTTGGGGTTTTTTAATAAATGTAGTGATTTTTTAAAATTAGTTATTTATTATCCAGGGTCAGATTTTGGGTTAAACAGAGATCTGATCAATGATAAATGTTGATATAAGCCTTGAAGTGTTAATTTTGCACTTTGAAAGATAATTTCTTAGTCATTGGAAGGGTTAAAATGTACTCTTGTTCTACATAGAAATAATTCTGTGTGCAACATATTTTTTTGGCTTTCTCTACTTAAAAAAGTTACTTGAAATAATAATAGTAAAGACACATATTTTACCAGTGCACTGGTAGGAATGTCACCCTAGGAGGTTGTGCCACTGTGTTATTAACATCTGCCGCATTGTCATTTGGCTGCTATGTTTTAATTAGAATAATTTTGGATGCATGCTTTGGGCTGACTCACATCACAATTTTTTCCATGGTCTTACTGTTTGTGGTTCTGATGCAGAACCTCTTTCATGCAGAAATTAAGTGTCTCTGGATGCTTCTGTCCACATCTGTCTCTTCAGAGATGCCAGCTACTGGTGGCCGAGGTGGCTCACCAGTTTGTGAGGTAAATACAAATTAAAGCTTAATCTCCTAAGGAAAGCTGGTATTAACTGTTGATTTTCCTTGGCATCCTGAATTGTAATTTCTGCATGTGTAACAGTTGTTTCACAATCCATCATCTTATCTGGTGTAAGGAGAACAAGAATTTCTAGAAAGATCAGACAAGTGTGGGTGGCAAAATAGACATCCAGCTAATTTTAGTCTGAGTCAGAACATCCAAGGTACCATTAAACGAGCATTTTCTCTCGCAGCAAGTTCCTAACCCGGTGCAGTTGCTTTGGTGCTCTGTCCGAGTGAGTAATGCACTATGGGAGGGCCATCCCCTGCGTGGCCGCAATATTTTAAGTTAAACCCAGCAAAGAAGGTGTTAGTTAGCAGGTATGATAGCACACGTTCGTGAAGGAAACAAGTTGTAGGCAAGAGGGACATTCAGCGTGCTAGCTACTCCACTGCTCTGTTGGAGACTTGAATGTGACATGCTTAATTTTAGATGTTTAAATAAGGTAGTCATCTAGGCTGCTTTACACCCAAGGACCTGAAATAAGTACCTCTGATGTTAATTCATCCTATATGCCTGTGTATACGTTGTTTGCTTACAAAGTAGGCTTTGCTGTTTGACACTGACATCTAAGCGTCCAAAATTGGGTTTGGGACACAATGAGAGGCAGCTTATTATAATTAAGGGATACCTGGCATATGCACCTGATGCATGTTTAGGGGATTGTTTGTGTAAGAGTTCTTCACAGAGAGCTAGTGCTCCATATGTTAATACCATAACCTAGTTTACTTTGTAGTGGGTTGTTTTGTTGGGTTTTTTTTTTCAGGTGAGCAGGCCCTTAGGTAAATTTTGAATTGTCTTATCATTATTGTATAAAAGGAGGGCCAGCTTATATGAAAAACCTTGTTGAGGCAGATAAATGTTTTCAGTACAAAGAATATTACTTTGGTCAGCAGATGACTGTCATGTACTCTGAGCTAGGCTCTGTGTTGCACCACTGTCAAAGGCTGAGAATTCATAGAGGTATCTGTTGCTGCAACCATTTGTTAATTTCCCCATGATATTTATGGTGGGAAGTGTAAGTCTTATCTTTTTCTTTTAGGTTGACAATTGCATTTTTCGCACTCTCTGGTCTGGATATGTTGGATTCCTTAGATGTGGTGAACAAAGATGATATAATAGAATGGATTTATTCCCTGCAGGTCCTTCCCACAGAAGACAGTGAGTGAGTTTTTAGTTTTTTTATTGATATTAACATCTTTACTTTTGCTTTTTGCTTGGGGAATAGTGGATGGCTCTTGTTTTTATAAAATACAAGGTTGACCTTCCTGAAGTGCTGTCCTGATAATTTCAGGTAGTGGTGTTGAGCAGATCTTGGACATAGCTCCCTCACAAGTAATAAAGCTAGAAAACTCAGAAATTAATTTGAAGATAAGCCAGTTTAAAATAGTATAATAAAGTTGCACCTTTAGGCATCTCAGAGGGATGTTTCACCTGGTTCTGAAAGAAATTCATATTTTGTGAAAGTATTACAAGTCTAATAGGAATACTGTTAATAGGATTATATTGACTTGCACTCCAATGCCAGGAACTCTGATCACAGGTGTGGTTATTTGCAACAGCTTTTCGAGAGTTAAGGGAGGTGTAAGGGTAAGAAGCAAAAAGGATATACACAGTCCCTGCTTGAGAAGGATCAGTTTCTTAGATCTGTGAAGGTTAAATTCACTCAAGGTTTTGAGAAGGAATAATGCTGCTGCTAAATCCCAGCTGTCCTCAGATTGGAAGGTGCACAGCAGATTGAAGGTGGTGAGGGAACATGCAGGAAATGTCCCTTTCCTAGTGACTTGACAGAAGTTAGGGGGGTGCTGTTCCAGTAGGCTGTTGGTGTTGGCAGTTTTTTCTGTGGCAGCCCAGGTGAATGGCTGGTAGCAGTAGAAGGGGTGGGAAGGAGGGAGGGAGACGTGGGCGAGGCACTGCTGCTTTATGACAGAAGTTGGCTGGCGTGTTAAGTGCTAGTGTGGGCATAGCTCCAGGCTGGTGGTTTTTAGAGAAAAGTTCGTTCCAGGTCCATGTCTGAAAAATTGAAAACATATACTTCAGATGGATGTAGAAAGAAAATGGTGTGTTTCCTTATATTATCTGGTCTAGTTATATACTACAAATTAGGTCTCTAAAATCAGTTTCATGAAGTAAAATTGGGAGTCAGGACTGCTGATGCTTTATTTTTACAGTAATTAAAAATCCTTTTTCTTACTCTGAACATTTAGAAACTATCAGATCCATGACAGAAATTAGTTCTAATAGATTTCTTTTTTCTTGTGTTGTATTCCAGGATTTATTTTTGAAAATTTGGATTACATAGTAATTCCTACAAAGTTTTTCAACAATTAGAAGGTGCCTTACTGTTAAGAAATCTTTGCACTGTGTACATGCTTTGTTTTTAGGAGTTGCTCACTTTGTGACTTTTATCTCAGTCTTCAGGACTTCATTACGAAAGAACAGGGAAGTTTGCAAGAAGAGAGATTAGAACAGGCATTTCTGTTTGTTTGTCTTTGGTAGTATTTCTGGGAGTTTCTACCTGGCCAGAGTTTAGAATATTGCCATTGTCTAGAGCCTGCTAGGGAGGGCAGTAAAAATCTCAGCATGCAGATGTGGAGGCTAACAGTTCAGCAGAGATGTGCTCCTTCTTTTTCTAGCTATCATCCCCTCACAAAACTGAGAGGAGTTTTAGGGAGGGCATGTTTGGCAGTGCACTCTGTGCTTTCTTCTTTTCACTAGAAGAACAAGCTTCCCTCCAGTCCTGCATTTTTGTATCATATTGTAATAACTCTTGATCTTCTTATGCTTTTGGTAATAACATTGCTCTTATCTGGTCATTTGACTGCTGAAACTTCAGCGTTATTTGTATTTAATTTTTGGTTTTTCTATTGGACAATAGAAAGTGCAAAATGTACATGATGCTGATAGCAGCAGGTTGGAAATTGGACGACAAAATGTGAAGAAGGAAACACCTACACTCCTGTAATGTTTCCTTTCAGTAAAATGCGTTGGCTCTGGTTTTTAATCCTGGGGTGGGTTCAATGCTTGTTAATTGGCAGCCTCCAGCAGCAAAGCTCCTGCTCCCTCTACCGGCCGCCTTGAAGAAGTAACTAAACTGTGGGAGGCTACAGCGCTGAAGTTTTTGGTTTCAAAGTGCTCGTGCATCTCTAGTTAAAGAAGTGATTGCTAGCTTGATGGGTTGGAGTCTGTCCAGCTAAAAAACAAAAAACAAACAAAAGCAAAACAAAACCAAGAAAGCACAACATTTCACTTTTAAAGAAACATGCTATTGCAGCATTTTTTTCATGCATTCTAATAAATCTTCCAGTGGAAGAGAGAGATTGTTGTTGGCTTTTAAACATTTAAATTAAAGTACTGTTTTATAATGATGAATTCCACCAATCTAAAGTACCTATATTTTACTTGATAAAAGTTTTCAGTAAGTTTGGCTCTGGGACTGAAAACCAATTTAAAAGCTACATTTTAAATAGGAATATGTTTTTACAGAATCTTGGGGTTTGTTTTGGTTGCATCAGTGGTTGAATTTCTAAAATTTGGTATCAGTCAAAAAGAGAATTCCTGAAATTCTTTTTAGAAAAATAAATTTCTCTGCTCTTCACATTTGTCCCTCCAAAGATTCCTTTATGCACAGCACTTAACTTGATTTTTATTTACAGCATTTTTTTAAGATGGTAAGTTCAGATTATTTTGAGAGCTACTACTACCTTACAGTCTTTTTACAGTGGATGGGACACAAAATAGTTGATGCTTTGCAAACTTAGTATCTGTTTATTTTATCAAAAACTCTTAGAGTAGATGTTCTGTCTGGGCCAGAATCCTTTTTTTTTTTCATAGTATCCTCTAAGCTGCTGTGTTTTGAGGCTGGTACTGAAAGAGTGTTGGTAACCACCAGTCTTTCAGCTATTGCTGAGCAGTGCCAGTCAAGGTTGGCTCTTTTTGCCTCCTCTGCGCTCCTTTTCCCATGGCAGATTCAGCAGGGGATGCAGCCAGGACAGCTGACCCAGGCTGACCTCAGGACTGACCACAGGGACACTCCACACCATCTGACATCATTTTCAGCAATGAAAGCTTTTAGGAAAAGAAGGAGAAAGGGGGAAACATTTGTCGCTCTGGCATTTGTCTTCCTGAGTAACCCTTGCACCTGCCAAGGCCCTGCTTTCTGGGAAGTGGCTATACACATGCCTGGCTGATGGGATGTAGTAAATTAATTCCCACTTTGCTTTGTCATGTGCCCACAACTTTTGCTTCACCTATTGAACTGTCTCTGTCTCACTCTGTGAATCTTCTCTCCATCTCTGTTTTCTTGCCTCAGCTGCTGTTTGGAGTCAACGCACCACAGCAGTGTTACAGAACCTTCTAGAAAATTCAGAATTTGGTGGTTTAGAGCACTTCTTAGATGAAGTCTCACAATACCTTGTGATTGTGAGTTTTACATGTTTGTAAACACACACATGTTTGTATTTAGTCATAGATGTAATACATCTGATGGGTAATGATAGCTTCAGTTCAGAGGTTTGTAGCCTTTGAAATTTTATGTAAAACTAAAGCTTGCTAATTCTTAAGTGGAGATCTTGATCTACTGAGTAAGAAAGCAAATAAATGGTCTGTCAGCCTAATCAAAATGCACTTAAGGAAGCTGAAGATTAGGTCTGTCAGGATAGACAGACCTAATTTGTCTGTGGGTTTATTGGAGCTGTGACAATAATGTCAAACAAATAATGTCCTTTAGATACCATGATTTTAGCTTAAGTCTTTCAGAGACTGTCTTAATACCAGTTCTAATTCAGAGGGAATTGCATGTCACATGTGCAAACTGACCCTCACAACGAAACACATTCTTAGCTGAATGATTCAACTTACTGCTGCCTTCTGCTTGTTTGAAGGGCCCCTGTCTTCTGTAACTCATGCTAAATACTTTGGCTTTATCTTGCATAGGCTTTGGGCAGTTACCTTTCCTTCTCTTCTAGTAAATGCTTTGCTTAAGTGAATAGCTAATACGTGTTTTGGTTTTGTTTGTGTGCTCACTGCAAGAAGACCTCACTATATTTCCTTTTAGAAAGAAGTTGAGATCTTGAAAACTGCATTTTTTGTTGTTGTTTTGAGGAGGGTGTTCTTTTACAAGCCTTACCAGAAATGATACATTTTTTGATTATATTTTTTGAAGTGTTAGTGAAATCGGAAAAGGGTTGACAGAAGACCCTCTTTTAACTAGCTGCTTGTTCTTAAGATTCTTATGTCAGTATTAGGCTGTTTTTCCTCTCATGGTCCAGCTTCTTGATAGAATTTCAAGTTTATTTTAACCACCTAAAGTGCAACTCATAGCAATTTAAGGAAGATGTATTCCAGTTTCTTGCAAGTCACATTCAAAGCCAGTTCAGCACTTTTAGAAGAGAGTGAATCCACTCTTTAAAAGAGAGCTTTGTACTCAAGTAATCTAATTACACAGTGGAAGCACACTGCTTGGCCATATTCATCCACCATCCTCCCCCATAGGATCAGTGGCATTTGTTTGACCCTGCTTGAGAGCTTGCTGAAGTGGCAAGATGAAGACATCTATTTGTCTAACAGAAGGTTAGCTTCGTGTTTCTTGCATTGGTGAACTGTGTTGATTGGGAGTGGCCACTAAGGGAGAGGGAAGAAAATTCTACTTTTTTGACAGCTGTGTGCTTCGCTAGCTTTGCTATACTAAGAAATGGAACCAAAAGGAATGCTGAAACATACCTTATTTTTTGGTCTGAATTCCTGGGACCCATGCATAACAGACCGAAAACCAGTGTGCAACATGACAGACTTACAACTTACTTCTATCAAAGTTTAAATTTAGATTTCTTCTTATGTGGCAGTACTGAAAACAATGTGTAAAATACATTGACTTTTTTGAAATCATTGACTCGGGAGCTTTCTGATCACGAGTTTCTTGAGAAAAATACAAATTGTCCTCCAACGTAACCTTCTTTAATGGCTACATTTGAAGTATTTATCTGAATGTATAATGGACTTCAATTTTTGAGAATGCAACTTTGCGTTTAGTGACATACCCTAGTGCTTTGATTTACAGGAACAATTACAAGCTGTAATTCAGTGAGAAGAGCTTACGCTTACTTTTATCTGGATGTACTGACTGGATCAGCCTATGTTAAAGCTATGATGTTTTTAATGCAAGATTTTAATAATGTATGTAAACTCCTTTACTTAGAAAAGGGAGAGAAGCATTGCAGCCAGAGGAATGCATGGATAAATCTGAATGTGAAAAAGTAGTGGTAAAAATTTATTGATTCTTCCATGCAAGAGAAATCATAAAATATAAATAACAAAAATGCCCTGTCTTTAAAAAAAAGACCTCTTAGGATAAGTTGTCTGTGGTCATCACCTGAACCTCTTTTACATATCTTAAGGACTTTCTGGCTTAAGGACACATAAGTAACATCTTTTTCTTCACAGGAAAGTTTCATCTCTTGATTTAAGCATGAAGTCTTTCGGTTTTTGGAAAAGGGTCGGTTTTCTTAATTGTCAAATGAGAAAAATTTTTCCAGGTGTGTTTTGTTCAGCTTCCAATAGTTACACAGCAGTTTATGAAATATTTATAACTTTTTGCTCTGTCTTAAGCTGCTGCAGAAAGTGGCTGAGTGAGGTTAAGGGTGGAAGTGAACACCAGGTGGTACTGTTTCATAGCTGCAGTTGAGCTGATGGCTCAGTGATGAGCACAGCTAACTCTGCTGGAGCCACTCCAGCAGTTTTTTTCCCAAGGGACATAAGCTGTGATCATAGCCTTTTAATTTAGGTGTATTTCATTTTTAATTCTCTTTCTGATTCTGACAGTCAATTTTTGGTTCAGGAAAGTAGAGAGTTGGATTAGCAGTACTAAGCTATTACATAGCACAAGAAGTACAAGTACCTTGCAATAAAATAGTAAAACCAATTTCACAGAAGATGGTATTTCACATTATAAAGTTTCTTTCATAAACGGAAAGACAGTAATTTCCTGTAACTCTCCTTGCGTTCCCACTTGATTTTGAACTTCTATGTTCACAGGATGCTAAAAAACCATTTTGAGACACAACGTCAGTGTTCTAGAGTCATGTGGTTGAAAACAAGCTGGTTTCACTTCCTGTTTTAATGCTTCCTTTATCAACTCAAAATTCTTTTTTTTTACTTCATGTATTGTGACTAGAGATTTAGCAACTCACTTGTAATACTAAACATCTAGGAAGCATCTATTGCAGGCACATTAATGCGTTTGAGGACAGGATAAAATTCCCTGCAAAGTTTGCCCTAAAGTTTCCCCTAAAGGACATGCTGGTCTTCTGTTTTTCGTAGGAGCCAATGTGTGGAGTTTAGAATGAGAGATCAGAAGAAATACTGACAAAAATAGTCAAAATAGATTTTAAATAGTTAAAAATCCAATCCAATTTTAAAATTGCAGATGCTGTATTCTAGTTGATAGAAGTTTGGTAATACAAGAAAGGTTTTAAAATACTATGTGAAAATTGAACATCTAAAGGGACTAATAGATCATGATTTGATTAATGTACTTTATTTTTAATCTATTTGTATATTATTTGTGAATTCAGAAGGCAATTAAAATGACCCACTAACAGCATGAAATTTGGGTTTCATGCTGCCATTTCTACCTTGATAATGAATTACAAGCTAGACTCCAAAAGACCAGTGATGGGGACCAGTATTTCTGGGATGAATCCTACCATTTAGCATCTATCTGCCAAGTTCTGTTCAATTGCAGAGCTGTCTTAATTGTAGAGTGCTTGCTTCCCTTGGCAGCAGGCTGGAATAGCTGTTTGTTAGTAGCATCACAACTCTTTTCTGGGTGAAGGGTTTCCACACTGGTATCATTTCATAAAGTGAGTGTTGTAGTTTGCTTAAGTACTTAAGACGCAGATTCTTTTTTACTGAAAATGAAAGTGAATGGTGATTTTTTTTTTCTCATGATGTCACCTAGGAAATCTGGGAATTACCAGACAGGAATTGTAGGTCTTCTCTTGCTGATTCATTTGCATCTTGTCATTTTTGAAATTGTGATTTTTTTTGGGACAGTGTCCTTCAGGACCTTAGATTAGTCTTAAAGATTCATTTAATTTTTTGTGCTTTCTAGAGGCTGATGCAACACGAAATGCAAGTTTTTGACTCACTCAGGTTTTTCAAGTGAGCAGACAAACGTCTTCTGCTCAGAATGTTTAGATTATAATAAAATAAAATAGTTATTAATGGGTTTTTTTGTCTACACATACAGATATTCTTTCTGTTTCCTCTTTGTGGATCTGACAATGGCACGCCAGCTTTTAAGCAGGCTGAAATTGCTTTTGTTACATATGTAGAATCATTTAAAAGTACTTTTGACTGACCTGTGGAGGAAGTGGAGAATTGTAGGTGTTTTGTTCCATGTCAGTTAGATCCAATGACTTGTCTTGCAGAGTAAACTTGAATACTTCAGGCCAAGTTGAAATTCTTATGCTAATAAAACCTTTCTAGTTTATATTTTGCATATATACAGAATATATTTAGAATTAGAAGGTAATACGCTGCTAAATTACACCAGAGTTTGTAGGCCACATTGCATAGTGATGTTACTTAGAGCTTTCAGCTTTATAACTGTTTATTCTTATTCATTCTGGTGCAATTTTCCCTAATATCCATGAGGAGTTTTAGATTAAAGGCTGAATAACTCAAAAAACATGGAGAGGATTTAAGAACACGCAGCTGCTGTTTAACTGTGTCATCCATTATGTTTTTACTTTCAGCCACTAATCAGTAAAAAACTGAGGTTTTGCCATGCAAAAGCAAGTTTTAGCCCTGCAAAGCCGTACTTAACTCTTGACAGTGTGTGGTTCATGCTTCTATGCTACATGCTCAGGTATTGTGACACATTTGAAACAAATTACACTGAACCACTGACAGAAATGTTTGATAGCTATGATGTACTTAAAACTGCGAATTGTTTGTCCTTGAACATGTTGCGAAGTATCTTAAAACAGTTCTGCTTGGGAACAGACGGTATTACCAGGCAGGAATCCAGAGAGGAATTAAAAAATATGTTAACTCTGGCCATTTTCCCAGGGGAGCAGTTCTTTTCGTCTTTTTTTCTCGTGAGCATAGAAGACAAGTCTGTGGTGATACAAACTGCATTTCCACCAAATTTAAAATAAAAAAAAAATCTGATGCTTTGTGTTTTGTCACCACAGCAGTACGTAAGTTAAGTTTACTTGTGTTTTTCTTTGCTTTATTATTTTGTTAATCAGAGAGATAACAAACTATGGTTGGGAACTGTGAAACACATGCACACTCTGTTAGGGCTGTGAATAGTATTGAACTAACAGGTCTTGATCTCATTAGAGAGTTATGGTTTATAATGAATGTTTCAACAAAACAAGTAAGTTGAGTATTGTTTTAATCTTTTCCAGGATCAAACATGAATCGCTGTGGATTCAGAGGCTCTTCATATTTAGGGATGCCATTTAATCCCTCCAAGGTCAGTTAAGAATGTGTATGTGAAATGTTTTTAATTAGGCAATAAATGACCTTGTGTCTTTTTTATGATATTAACTGCATAATTACAGAAAGTCTGGAAGGCAGGGAATTTTTGTACTGTTAATACTGAAATGTTTGCAGAACTTTTAAGAAACGTGAGTAAGAAATATACTAAATTGACACCTAGAACTACAATTCTCACAGCAGTGAAGAAATTGACACAGAAATTGTGGCTCATCTTAGTGCAGTCTCATCCTTCTCTGGTCTTTTGCTAACAGAAGAAATCTTCTCTAGCTGAAGAACTGTCATGAGGTAAAGAAGGGTAGAATAGCCCTAATTCAGTGGTGCAGAACATGCTGTTCCTTGGTATCATAAAATGGTTTAGGCTGGAAGGGGCCCTTAAGATCATCCAGCTCCTATCCGCTTGCCACAGGCAGGGACACGTTACACTAGGCCAGATTGCTCAGGACCTCATGCAGCTTGGCCTTGGACACTTCCAGGGATGGGGATTCCACAGTTCTGGACAATCTGTTCCAATGCCTCGCCACCCTCACAGTAAGGAATTTCTTTCTAATACTTAATCTAAACCTGCCCTCTTTCAGTTTGAAGCCATTCCCCCTTGTCTTGTCCCTACATGCTCTTGTAAAAAGTCTCTCTCCATCTTTCTTGTAGGGTCCTTTCAGGAACTGGAAGGTGACAATTAGGTCACCTCAAAGCCTTCACTCTTCCAGGCTGACAAATCCCAACTCTCGTAGCCTTTTCTTATAGGAGTGGTGCTCCAGCCCTCTAGTGAGCTTAGTGGCCTCCTTTGGACTCACTCCAGCAGGTCCATGTCCTTCCTGTGCTGGGACCCCAGGGCTGGATGCAGTGTTCCAGGTGGGCTCTCACCAGAGCAGAGCAGAAGGGCAGAATCCCCTCCCTCCCTCCCCTGCTGCCCACGCTGCTTTGGATGCAGCCCAGGACATGTCTGGCTCTCTGGGCTGGGAGTGCTCATGGCTAGGTCATGAGCAAGTCCTTTGCTCCCAATGACTTCTCTTTTTCTCCCAGGCTGGGATTGTCCTGACCCAGGTGCAGTACCTTTCACTTGGTCTTGTTAAATCTCCTGAGGTTGCCATGACCCACTTTTGGAGCTTTGAGAAGGGTATCCCATCTGATGGCATCCCATCTGATGCCAATGTCTCTGGTGCCATGTAGGCCATTCCATTATCAAGAAAACCACTGAAAATGTTGGCAGCAACATGAGCCAGGGAGCCATGTATTAAATAGACTGGGCCTGACTGTTCCTTCCAAAGTCAGTGCTGCAACTGGTATTTCTCTTCCTGTGTTGAATCATGTATATTTGATATCTCATACTGACCCAGACTTAGGCAAGGCTCTGTTAGTTTCTGTTTGTCATGACCATAAGAGAGGATGCTTTGAAGCCCAGTGAACTGAGGTTCAAGAGAGTTAAACTTTCATGTGAAAAGAAAGTGCCTTTAATAAAAGAGAGAAAGGAGGTTAGCAGAGGTTAGTTTAGTGCTCTCACAGATTTTTCATCCACTTTTCAGTGAGATTTAATTCTTCACTCTCAAACACAGGACAGAGCATACTGTACTTCTTTCACAGTCCTTCCTGTACACTGGCCTCTCCTTTCCTTTTCCAGCTGTATCACACCTTTAGCAGCTCTACAGTGTATGTTAAATCAGTGCTTATTTTTGGAAGCCTTTTTCAAATTCTCCCCAGTGTATGATGCTAAACGAGTTTATTCTGGATATAGGTCTGAGGTCTTGTAAAGGGCCATGAAAACAGAAAGTGTGTAGGATTAGCAAAGCATTGCTTTCCCCTCCCAACACTTTCTGGTGTTTTAATTCTCAACTTCAATAGTATATGCTTCATACTGAAATAGTATGTTTACTGGAAATATGTTGCAATCCATTAGTGTCTTAGAATGTGTTGGCCAATATACAGATGGGATAAAGGGTTGGAATCATGTAACCTGGGGAAATCAGCTACAAGGTCACTATCTCCTGAAAATTGTTTGCACATGGATGTGGTTTTTACTCAAGCAGTAAAGTAAAAAGTACTTTTTTTATTGCAGTACTTTTTTCATTATAACTGCATTTGAAGGATTGTACCCACTTGATTTGTTGGCAAAGAAAGGTTTAAAGCATTTCCGGCACTGTTGCTTGAAATGTTCTGAAATAACTCAAAAAAAAACATGCTTGGAAATTCACTGCCACAACTGAGATACGTTTACGGTCACATCGTTTTTCTTTATTCATTATTTTAAAATGTTCTGTTAAATCTGCCTTGAAAAATATTTTTTGAGAAAGCCTGTAAGTATTTTGGATTTGCATTGACATTTGCTATTTATTACATGCCTCTAGAGTGACTTCATTCTGAGAAAATGCCATTATCAGAGATAGCCAAATCTATTCAGTCAGTAGAGACCTTTCAAAATAACAGAAAAAAGCAAGGGTTATGTTAGAATATCCAACTTCACTAAAGGATAGGTCATTTGGGTTTGGTTTGGGAGTTGTGGTGTTTTAGCTGTTGCCTTTGTGGTGTTTGATGGCAGTGTCTTTGCAGCTTTTTGGGACTGAAGCAAAAGGGAAACAAAATCATACCCACTTTAACATCTCAGAACAAAGCCCTCATGAACTGTAACAGTCTTAACTGTGAATGAAGGCTACAAGTGACTCCTCTTTCATTCACATTTAAAACATGATTATTTTAGAATTAGAAAATAGTTATATACTGAAGTGGCTCCACATTTCCCAGTCCATCAGATTTGGTGTTATTGAAGTTTAAACTAGCTTTTTAATTTAGGGGTGAGCAGTCTTCTCAAAGTTTCACATGGGCCTAGGTCTTTTCAGTAGGTTTAAAGTGTTGTGAATCAGTTTTAGGGCTAAATTGAAAGCAAATTAGCTGCAACTTTTATGTAAGATTGTGGTAACTAACATGTGCTTTCACTTGGGGGGAAAAAAAGATTTCTTTTATATTCCTCACACATGGTATTTTCTCAAGGCTGCAACACTGATAGTGGTGAGAGATGAATAGTTAAAGATATTTTGCAGAGTGAATCAGAGAGAAGATAACAATAAGTAGAGTATAAAAGTAAATTTAAGATAAAAATAAGTACTATAAAGACCCAGGTAAGCCTGGGCCAAAATATCTCTGTATTATGTATTTTTTTATTTTAAGCAGACATCTCTGTAGTATATTTTTAGGGGTCCTGTGCAGTGTGATCTACTGAAAAGTGTCTTTGCCCATGGCAGTGGAGTTACAGCTAGATGACCTTAAGGTCCCTTCCAACCCAGGCTAATCTGTGGTTTTATGAACTGAGAAATGGCAAGATCTTGCAGAATAGTTTTGGAACAAGTAAAGAGATTACAGAAGCAGAGACACCTTGAATTAGCAACTAGATACTGCGTTTGGCAACGTACCGTAAGTTTTAGTCAGATTAGCTCTGTCAGCTAAAATCACGTGCTGTAAGTGAACTTAAATCATTACATTGTGAAAAACACACCTCTAAAGCTTAGGCTACCCACCTCTAAGTGAAGACCCTTACCCACTGAACATCTGCAATATACATAAAACACACTGTACCTTTACATCAAAACACGCAAAAGATTATCCAATAGCTATTAAGTAGGCATGTATTTAGATAAATGCCTACTTACGTCTTTTGAAAGTATAATTAATGCTTCTTGGCTGTAACCAGGTGTGTTGGCTTTGTGGACTTAGCGCCCAGTACACACCTCTGTGCAAACTTGTCAAAACAAATTAACTCCCTGTGTGAATTGGCACCCTAGATGAAGGAATCCTGTGTTGGGACAGCAGTGCCAGGTGTGAGGAGAAAGTTTTTTGAAAGTGAGACTGTCCAAGTGTATGTTCAGTAGCATTCTTTATTAGTGTTTGAAGAGATCTTGCCCATGCTTCTGCAGCAGAGAGAGTTTCTTAGGTGTCTGCAGTGGTCAGTGGGAATTCTTGGCAGCTGTCTATGTTTTAATAGCTGTTCTAAGGGATATAGTGTGGGAACACTGACACATCACTGAGCCAAGTTTAAATGTTTGAAAGCTTCCCATCACCTTACATCTTTAAGCGTTAATTCTTTTAAAGAAGGCTGAGATTGTGGAAAACATGATGGCAATACCAGTAGAACAGAATTGTTTATTCCATCTCTGAGATCCAAGCAAATCTGTTTCCAGTGGGACCTACAGACTAATTATCACAAAAGGCTAAGTGCATAAAGAACAGGCCCTGGCCATACCCCCTTTGTTGTGTTTTCATAGTATGTCTGCACCAGTGCATTAGTTCAGGTCAGTAGAGAGCATTTTACAAAAGCAATTTAATGTGCCCTATATGTATGTTTAATGAGCAGGGTAGGAGACAGTGATGGGTAGCACAGGAGTGGGAGTGGGAGCTGTTGAGATTTGTGCCCCCTTCTCAAGAGAGAGTTCAGGAGTGGGAATAAGGGAGAGGAGGTACAGCCCTCAGCACTCACTCTCCTGTTCTCCTTCTCTGTTACATAGCTTTTTCAGTGCTGCTGAGGCCATTTCACCTTGTTTTCTGCCTCCCTTTACCAACAGTCTTTGATCTCCTTATGTGAGAGCAGTCTCTCCCTGTCTGGTGTCTAATAACATTTTTACTCCTTGTTTCTTCATTCTGTTTAAAATAGTTATCTTCCAGTTGCTCCAGACCGAGCCATCCCAAGTATTCAAAGTCATCTTGTTACATGTGGTCTCTGTTTTCATGAAGTGATACTGTCCAGCATGGGCTTATAAAACATCATAAGAAAAAAAAAAACAATTTTAGTACAGCTGTATCAACCCCTTGCTCATTTCTATGATTTGTATTGTCGGACTAGTCAGCATTTAACTTTCATTTTAGCTTCTCAGTTGACATTCAGTGATCCTTATGAGTCCCATCAAACTCAGGATATTCTGTATTTCTGTGATTATTTGGTATATAAATACTTCATTTAAACTCTGATTGTTATTTTAAAATAGAGGTGAAAGTAGATAAGTGGCTAATTTGGTATTGCCTCAATTGACAGAGAGGTTCCTAATAACCTCTCACACTGCCTTCTTCTTGTAGATCATTATGTTGTAAAATCTTTGCTGAGGGGCCCTCCAGAGGTTTGGCTGTTTAAGAGTGCTTATTACCCAGCTGCCAGGAAGCTCGTGCCCAGTGGTGTGTCAGGACAAACTTAGGCACAGTTGAGGACAGCCCATCGTTTTGCCTAACTGTTGCACAAAATATAGCTCTTGGCAAAACTTTTTTCCAGAGCTTCCTACTGACCAAGTGTTTAGAAGGGTAGCAGAGTTATGCAGTAGCTGAGTTTGATGAGGAAAGCTGAGCGGGATGCCTTCAGTTTAACCATAATGATTGAAGGGAAAAGTAATTTGTTTGCCTCTTGACTATATAAAAAAAAGAAAGTTTTGCTGCAGTGTAAGATCTTGGGACGTTTCAATATTTCTATTTTCTTCCCCTTTTTTTAGGGTCCAGGTATATCTCATCCCTATGACAGTGGGCATATAGCAATGACTTACACAGGACTATCATGTCTGGTTATTCTTGGGGATGATTTAAGTCGAGTAAATAAAGATGCCATACTGGCAGGACTGAGAGCTCTCCAGCTAGAGGATGGAAGGTAAAAGATATTTTATATTCTGCAACTCCCACAACCCACATGTGCATAAGAAACATATTCTTTATAAGAGTAGCTATAATATTTTTGTTCCATTTAGCAAATAGTTTGGTTGGTAATTATATCAGTCATAGAACATATGCCAGTATGTATGCTGGCTTCTTGCAAATTGTTAAGTCATTGAAGGATACTAACTAGCTCTTTGAACCAAATGGAGGCTTGCCAAGCAGCAAATTGTAGAAGAAACAATTAAAGGTTTATTTATTGTCACAGGTAATTCAACCTTTTATCTATTTTTATATATCATAGAATCATCTAGGTTGAAAAAGACCCTTAAGATCATGAAGCTCAGCTGTTAACCCTGTACCGCCAAGTTCAGCACTAAACCATGTCCCTATGCACCACATCTACATGTCTTTTAAATACCTCCAGCCATGGTGACTCCACCATTTCACTGGGCAGCCTGTTCCAGAGCTTGACAACTCTTCTGATGAAGACTTTTTTCCTAATACCTAATCTAAACCTCCCCTGGTGCAACTTGAGGCCATTTCCTCTGTCCCACTTGGGAGAGGAAACCGACCTTGCCACAGCCTCCTTTCAGGTAGTTGTGGAGAGTGGTAAGATGTCCTCTCAGTGTTCTTTTCTCCAAGCTCAACACTCCAAGCTGCCTCAGCTGCTCCTCCCCAGACTTGTGCTCCACTCCCTTTTCCAGCTCCACTGCCCTTCCCCGGACATGCTCCAGCACCGCAGTGTCTTTTTTGTAGTGAGGGGCCCAAAACTGAACACCAGGCTCGAGGTGTGACCTCGCCAGTGCTCAGAGCAGGGGGATGGTCACTGCCCTGGTCCTGGTGGCTGCTTTCTGGTACAGACATCCAAATCAGGGCATCCATCATCATCTTAGGAGTGTCTCAGATTGTGCCAAAATAACCCAGATACAATCGTTTTAAAATGTTGATAGAGTTTGGTGAGATTGTAACAGTAAGAAATGAAAAACTGATTCACCTTTTGTATTAGAAATGATAGTATTAGGAATTACCTTTATATGTACTTTGGAAACTGGTCCTGAAGTTGCAGTAAGGAAAGAAAGCCTTGTGAGCTATTAGGATTTCTAGAAGTCAAAGAATTCTGCCCAAAAGAGTAAATTGTAAAATACATATACTGTGTATACTCTAATAGGTGAAAAACATCTTGAAATAGATAAACACCAGTGTCATTACATTACTGGAAATAGTTACCCACGCCCTTAAGTGTTAATAGTTCTATTCATTTTCCTTGGCTTAGAATCACATCTTCTAATAAGAAAATCCTAGTGTAGCTTTGGCTTATATTTATGAGACTAGTGGAAGCTAATCTTTAAAGAAAGCAGTGTGCAATTCCTTCATCTTTCCTGGTGTAACGAGCGAAACAGTGTCTAAAAACAGAAATGTTTCTTTCAGTTTCTGTGCAGTGCTGGAAGGAAGTGAGAATGATATGAGGTTTGTGTACTGTGCTTCCTGTATCTGCTACATGCTCGATAATTGGTCAGGCATGGATATGAAGAAAGCGATAGACTACATTAGAAGAAGTATGGTGAGTGTTCACAAAATATCTTTCTATGCTTTAAAGCTTATAGCTTTTTTTCTTAACTGTGGCTAAAATAATCTCTGTACAAACTGAAGTATTGCAGTAATTTCTTTATTTTTTCTTCCTGGTTTAGTGAGTTGAGAACTACAAATTCCGTTTTTTTTTTTTGCATTTGTATTTTCGTTAAAAATGTGTGTGCTAGCAAGACCATTTTATTTGGTGTGTTTGTTCACTGCAAATTAAATTAAAAATCCTCTTTGTTTAAAATAATTTAAAAAACAAAAGCAAGTTTTTGAAAACTAAGGTGTCATGTTTGTGTAACTTAGAAAAAGTGCATAGAGCATTGTATCAATAAAATCCTCACATTTCATTGAGCTGGAGTTCTGCTTTTTAAAAGATACACAGATTCAAATAAGCTAATTATTGACATCAGCTCATGCTTAAGTACACTAGTTCTGTCTGTGTTTTCTGGGTTTGCACTCCTTGGTCAGACCAGTATTTCTGTGAATTAACTCAGTTGCGAGGTATCTGCGAATTCTAGGGGAAGACACAAAACCTTTGCATCCAGCTCAGTCACATTTAGAGCTGCAGATGTGTCTGAAGTCTCAGGCATTCAGGGACTAGCCCATTGTGAAAATCACCTCACAGCAATGGTTGCTCCTTCCTTTCATTCATCTCTTTCCACCACTTTCCTTGAGATGTATTTCAGTTCAATTACCTATCACAGGAGCCAACTATTTCTTAAAGTGTGTCTCATAAATAAGTACAATGGATGTGAAATGTAACATCCAGGAATGTTAGCTTGATTTCTTCCATTAAGATTTTGGATGGTGCTAAAACTAACCTATAAAATGGAACAATACAAAGTAAATTCTGTTTTGAGATTATTTTGTTCCTCCTTGTGTAACTAACTATACAATGAATATAGCTATAGGCTTAATTGTAAATGCTTATTCCTGTTTTGCTATGGCACCTCATGTGTCACCTCATTCTGGCACTTTTGTTAGTTACAGAACAAAACACATTGCATTGCCCAGTAGTGAACTGCTTTGACAGAAAGGTGTGGTTTTGATTTACTGTTGTATGTCACTCATTTGCTCTTAGATGAAGCACATGACAGTTAACAGAACTTTTTGGTTTTTCAAATTGGTGTATGTATGAAGTGCAAGTGATCTGAATTGAGAGTAGCATAACTGGTTAATCAGTAATCTTTGTAATAAGCTTGTGGATTTTTTAGCTTGTTCTTTTGCTTTTAGTGATGCAGTATAAGAATTGTGACGGTTCAATACAGCTGAATGAGGGAGTGCATTTCTGTAGTTAGGCATGTCAAGGACAGCAGAAGTTTGACTTGGATTAAAATGTTAAAGGATTGAATCTTCATACAGAACAGATAGCCCTATCATTGTCATTTGACTAAAAAGTGTTTATACAATACTGATCACTAAAATAATTCTGGGCGAGCTTTATTCTCAGTAAAATGCACACAATTTTTATCAGTGTAGGTTGATTCTTGTCTTTCACAATTCATATATATCACTAATCAAAAGGCAGCAGACAATAGGATGCTGAGATTTTGAATGACTTCCAGAGACTCAATAACACTGCTTTAAAGAAAAACAGTGCTTGTTTTTTTTAAAGTAGAGAAATTGCAAGAAGCTTTAAAAATACAATCTGCTTCTTCTAGTATAGTCTTCTTCAAATGCAGTTATATTGGTCTGTTGATGTAATTAAGCTGGTTGTAAAACTTGTAGACTTTGAAGTGAAGATTTTACCCAACTGGATTTACAAGTTTCCTGAGGATAATATTTAATTATGAAGTTCTCATGTTGCAGTAATCAAGAGCTCCTTTTGCATACAATTTCTTAACTCTTTTCAAAAGGACAAAGAAATAAAAGTATTCCCTAGTTCTTTAGTGCAAACAAGTCCCCAAAGAGCAGCTGCTGTCTGTAATAGGCATCAGTTAGTCAAGGGTCAGCTACTATCTATTAGAATCTGAAGCTAATTGTACAGCCCAACATAATAGTGTTTGGGATGCACACTTAACAGCTTTTCTCCAGAGCTAATTACTTCATCATACATAAAGCAAGCCACCTCCTCTTAAAATTGCTGTTTGTGGAGTTAATTAGCTTTGCCAGCATAGCTTTCCTGATCAGCTTGTCTTTTCTTAGCAATTGATGTGTCTGTGGAGTGTGGTAGCACATTTGTTTTGCATTCTCAAAAGGCAGTTTGATAGGAGGAGTGCACACTGTGTGCTTTAACATTCAGAAGTTCATAGACATTACTTAAAATTTACTGGTTCAAACTTGAGAAATCAAGAGGGAGCTTGACATGTATGTATGAGATACTAGTCTTTTTAGTTGCTTCAGCTTGCAGCAACAGCTCAAAACTAGGAATATAGTTTTAATGTAGCTTCTGTGTCTACTTGTGTTTACTTTTTTCTTCTCAATGTCAGCTTTAAAAGCAGATGTACGAGGTAATCCTTAGGTAATTTTTAAAGATATGATAGTTCTATGGCCATTCTTTTGTTAGGACTGTGGGAGTCATTAGTGGTTTGTCAAGGTGGCCTGTATCTACTAGCCACTGCTTTAGAGAGAACATGAGAAATTCATAGTCAGCACTTGGAGGTTGTGGGGATAAAGCTTTTTGCTGCTTTAACCGTCTGATCAGATACTGATCCAATCATTAATTGAGCAGCTGATTTATAATATGTAGGACCTATGTAATTTAACATCAAAAGTTATATCTCATTGCTCCTACTAAACAATTTGGTATTTGTTCAGAGATAATTTAAGTATTGTATGAACTCTCATAAAATAAGCATTCTCCAGTTTATGAATAATTTCCTATATGATCCTTTGTTTCTTTTCAAGTAAAATGATTGAATGAGTTTTTAGGGGAGAAAGATTATTATTCTTACGTATACATCTGTTCCTAGATTGCTCATGACAGATGTGAGCTGTGATACTCTTGGTGTTTGTCAGACTTGAGTTTCTCCTTATGTTGCACTTAACAGAGTGATTTTTTAGCACTGTAGTGGTGTTTTTTAACAGTAATATTTTATAGGTAAATTTAAGTTTATTCCAATGCATGTTGTAATTTTCTTCTTGCTTCTAGTTTCCTTCTCATTTTTTTTAAAGCCTGATGTACATGCTTCTTACTGAAGTGTTGCTTGGATTTGAAAATCCTACACTAGTAGTACCTTGCATTTTGCCTTTTTTTTAATGTTAAACTGCTTTTAGATCAGAGACAGATTAAATTATCTATTTAATTTTTGAGTTTTTTGATTACACATCCATTTTTTTCTTTTTATACGTGCATCACATGCTTTTTTCTTTTTGGCAAAGATGTGTTTATCCACTTTCAGGTTTCTGACATATGTCACAACTAAAATTAATTCCATGGAAGTTGTAAAAACTACCTGCATTGAAACAGGGCTCACTTGTCAACTGTTTCGTGCCAAGAACTTTTGGAGGTTTAGAATTTAATGAGATTAAATTGTGGTTATGATCTCATGATAATTTTGCTGGTAAACTAAGAAATTGCAATGTCTGTCAAAGTGATGTGGTTCTAAAGTAACTGGTTTGTGGGATTTTTTTTCTCCAGTCTTACGATAATGGCCTGGCACAGGGAGCTGGACTGGAATCTCATGGTAAGAATGTTAAAGTGTTCTACACCTTTCAGACTGGTATTGAAAATGCTGTAGGAGGTGCAGGGTATGCCATACCTTTCCTTCTTTCCTGATTTTTAAGGAAGTGGTGTGATGAGGAGCAAATCTGAAACATGCCTCCAAATATTACTTCTTCCTTTATATCTAGCTTAATATCTGATCAAATGGGCTCATAATGTATCACCCCCATTAATCTTACCTCTCCAGTGTTTTGTTGAAAGGTATTGGCTGTAGTTCTCAGCTGTTGCTGACAGAGGAAGCCTTTTCCACGCGTGCCATTGTTACTCTGAGGATTTTATCTGCAAGAGATTTTGTGCAATGCAGCTAATGATTTACAATTTCAACAGCTTTGGTGAAACCTGGAAACTCTTCCTCTAATAGATACGGCATCTGTTGTGGGCTCAAATCTTGAGGCAACAGTTAATTTTTGTAAAGAGTTGGTAGATCTGAAGATAGTAATCCCTAAGAGGCTGCTATTTTAAAGCAAAACTTCTATGTCATGAAGCAGCAGTTTGCTTGTGACAGAGGAACTATTGACTTTTATGTGATTGATAGTAAATCTAGTGGTGTGGTCTGTTTGACAAGGTAGTGATTGCTGATCTTGGAGGTCTTTTCCCACCTAAATGATTCTGTGATTCTATAAAATGTTTACTCTCTTTATCCTTAGTATTGAGCTTTGATATTTTGTCTTTTTTCCTTCCTGCTGGATCAATAAAGCTGAAAAACTTAAATTATACCCTTTGGTATTAAAACAGTTGGTTAACTAACTTTCTGTAGAATGTTAGTGATAATAACAGATAGCAGTACTTCAGCAGCCTTTTCCTGCTGCATTTCAGCATCGGAGTGAAAATAACCTTACAGCTCCAGGAGCCTTCCAGCACCATGATATTGTGAGGAGCTTTGGGGCCCAAGTCATCTGTCAGCAGCTTGCTTATGGTCTTTCCTAGCCTCTAATTTTATCCTATCAGGTATTAGACTCAAAATAAATTTTGGTAGGCTTTAAAAAGTGATGGCCATGCTACACAAAGAACATGATTTTATCTTCTAATTTACCATGCATTTTCCTTGACAGCAAAAAATTTGTTAGAAGCACAGTTTGTATATATTACAACCATGAGAGTCTGGGAGTCTCTTCACTGTTAACTGTGCTTTTTAGTTTTATTTTTAATTTTTTTTCTCCTGCTCACCAGACGCTTCTGTCTGTTTAAATCCTCTGAGGGATGATGTCTGAGACTGGTTTTGGCATTTCTGCTTCAGTCTGATTGCTGGCATCTCAGTAGCTTTCTTTTTTAAGTTACAAATGAAGAAATGTGTCTGTTGCAATGCCATTTACTTATTTCTGAACTGCTGTGTAATGTAAATTGTGCAGCATTGAGAGAAAAAACAGCTTTAAGAAAATGAGCTGGTGTATTTCTGTAAGAGCTAGGTTGAGGGATTTTTCCCCATTTTGACATACCTGCTGAACTAGTGTTCTTACTTATTTGGATTTTAGAGTTGAAATTAACTTTTTCATACTTGTAAAAGTTCATTGATTTAATTGCCAATAACTTAGTTAAAGTTCTGACTGAGATCATACAGGCTTCAGTGAATCTGTGTATCAAAGCATTGCAAATGCTGCTCTCTCTTCATAGGTGGCTCTACGTTTTGTGGTATTGCATCACTGTGTTTGATGGGCAAACTGGAGGAAGTTTTTTCAGAAAAAGAACTGAACAGAATAAGAAGATGGTGTATAATGAGACAACAGAATGGCTACCATGGACGTCCCAACAAACCTGTAGACACTTGCTATTCCTTCTGGGTGGGAGCAACATTGAAGGTAGTGTACAGAACAGCTGTAGTTATAGTTATTGACTTGTTTTGATGTCTTTAAGCACCATTTTCTTTAAGCTCATGAAAAAGCACCATTTTCTCTGTTTGAAAGAGTTAGATATTTTACACAAGTGCACCAATATGCACTGGTGACTATAAATGTCTTTCATCTTGCAAAAAGGCAGGAAATGTAGGTTTACCAGATTAGTGCTATCCTTGCTGTTACTGCTTATCTCAAAAATAGGCACTATATTCTAGTATTAAAAATATACTAAGACTTAGTATATTACTGATACTGTCTAATTTCTTTTCAGCTCTTGAACATATTCCAATATACAAATTTTGAGAAAAACCGAAATTACATCCTGTCAACTCAAGATCGCCTTGTTGGTGGATTTGCCAAGTGGCCAGATAGCCATCCAGGTAATGTAACTTTTCAAAATTACAGCGAGTGTGTTCTAAGTAAGAAATAAATTCCAGCAGTTGGACATGTGAGAGGTGTAAGAGAAATCATACCTTTCAAAAGAAAAAACAAACAAAAAAAAACCCCCTAAAAGTATAATAAGGTTTTCAGCCACAAAGGAAGTGAGCTCTTGTTGTTTAGATTACTGTTGAAAGAGTATCACTGTCTATTCAGTGTATGTTTAACTGTTCTGCTTAAAGGGAGTATTGTGTTGTAGGTATCTCTGTAAATTGAGTTTAATGTATTAAAACATTTGTTTCTTTAGTAAATTAATCATTTCAGCTTATTCAGAAGTCATTGATATCGGTAAAAACAGTCAAAGTTTCCATACTACGATTAACAGATTTTGGTTATATGAGTGTACCTGAAAGTTAATTATTATGCTTTTGGAAGTGGATAATTTGGAGTAAAAACTCAAAAGGATGCTAAAATCTTTTCATTTTAAAAGTTGTTAGAATTCAATTAAGGTACTGCAAACTTATGAAAACAAAGCTTGTGCCAGTAGTGTTGCCCATGGCATTTTGTACAGGAAGATAAAGTGACCAAACAAGATAAAAATTCAGTCATAATAAAGGAAGAGTCTGTTCAGAATCTGTGCCCTGAATTTAATGCTTTCGTAATTTTGTTTTGAACAACAGTTCAGAATTTTTTGAGGTGAACCCACACTGAAAATACAGTGCTCTGCCACTTCCCTGAAAACCAGTTTAGGATTTCTGAGGAATTTATATGCATTTACCCCTCATCATATAGATTAAACAGTATCATTTGGAGGGAGTGTTTTGGTTTATCTTAATGAAACATTTACCTTGTGAGTTAGAGATTAGAAGAGTCTATTTCAAACACCCATCATCTGTGAAGTGCCTTAACAGATGAAGTGTCTTAAACTTAATTTCCTTTTATGACAAGGTTGTCTGCCTAGTTGACCAAGGGAATCCAGTTGATGTGACCTAAGGCTTTCAGTACTGTCCCTTCCAGGATCCTTCTGGACAAACTGTCCAGCACATGGCTGGATAAACACATCATGGGATGGGTGAGCAACTGGCTCATGCATCGGGAAAAAAGGGTTTAGTGAGTGGGGTGACATCAGACTGGTGACCTGTCTATCTGCAGTCCTGTGCTTTTCAACATTTTCATTAATGGGTTGGACACAGGACTGGAAGGAATACTAAGTAAGTTCACAAACAACACTATATTGGGAGAAGCTGTTGGCTCCCTTAAGGGCAGAGAAGTCTTGAAGACAGACCTTGACAAATTAGAGAGATGAGCAATCACCAACCGTATGAAGTTCAGCAAGGGCAACTCCTGGGTGCACAGACAGACTGGGAAACAAGAGGCTGGAGAGCACTGCTGCAGAAAGGGACTGGCATCTGGTTATCCTGGTCAATGGAGAGTTGAACATGAGCCAGCACTGCCCTGGCAGCCAGGAGAGCCACCTGTGTCCTGGGGGGCATCAGGCACAGCATCCCCAGCCAGGCAAGGGAGGGGATTGTCCTGCTCTGCTCTGCACTGGGGCAGCCTCACCTCCAGTGCTGGGGGCAGTTCTGGGTGCCACAAGACAGAAAAGAGATTGAGCTGTTAGAGAGTGTCCAAAGGAGGGCCCGAGGATGGTGAAGGGCCTTGAGGGGAAGCTGTGTGAGGAGTGGCTGAGGGCACTTGGTCTGTTCAGCCTGGAGAAGAGGAGAGTGAGGGGAGACCTCAGTGCAGTTACAACTTCCTTGTGAGGGGAAGAGGAGGGGCAGGCACTGATCTCTTCTGTTTTGTGACAGTGACAGGACCCAAGGGTGAAGTTGTGTCAGGGGAGGTTTAGGTAGGAAATTAGGAAAAGGTTCTTCACCCAAAGGGTGGTTGGGCACTGGAACAGGTGTCCCAGGGAAGTGATCACAGCACCAGCCTGACAGAGCTGAAGAAAGTTTTGGACAACACTCTCAGGTACACAGTGTGACTCCAGGCGTCCTGTGCAGAAGTCAGACTTCGATTGTCTTTTTGGGGTCCTTCCAACTCAGGGTATTTTATGATTCTATGGTTCTGTCTGTTAGTGTAGTTGTGGCTGTTTGAGATAAGATTTGAGAAACACAAGACAAATAATAATTGTTTTTCTTTGGTATGTGTGTGCATGTGCATGTATTTTCCAGGATAACTCTAGCATTTTTCCCTCAGACAGATGGTGACATAAGTCTGTGTTCATGTTTTGAAGGAAAAAGTAAAATGTTAGTGCAGTTCTGATATGAAGAAAGACTATAAATGCAACATTGCAAAGATTGTTTCTGAGGAATCATGTTCTCATTGTTACAGATACACAGCTGAGCTTCCTGCAAGCTCAGTCTCATATCTGAAAGGCAAGCTGTCTTTTGATCATTTTATGTCTACACAATAAAGATTCCTAAGACTTAATCAGAATTAGATTTGAACTTCTGTCGCTCCTACTTTATAAAAGCTCTGTTTAAATTTGGGTAGTCAACCTGTCTTTGCTGTGCAATAATGTTTTTAGGAAGAAGAAGAGAAGAAATTGCAGAAGACAGTCAACTGCTTGTGATAATCTATGTATTACATGGACTTGCAATGTTAACAAGTAACTCTTCTCAGCTGATTATTCAGGGAAATAGATTTTGTAGTCTTGCTGTGTTCCTATGCTAACAGACATCAAAATATTGTTGGTTGTGGAGGCCACTAGCATTATTTAACATAGAAGAGATAGGACAAGAAGAAACAGTTTCAGGTTTCACCAGAGGAGGTGTAGATAGGATAGTAGGAAAAATTTCTTCACCAGAAGGATTGTAAAAGATTGGAGTAGGCTCCTCAAGGCAGTATGTTAGTCACTATCCCTGGAGATATGATGTGACACTTAGGGATATGGTTTAGTGCTGGTTTGGGCAATTTTAGTTTAAGGATTGGACTCTCATCATAGAGGTCTTTTCCAGCCTAAATGATTCTGTGATCATTTTAGTCAGATACTAAATTACTGACACCTCCACAGAGTGCTGCACATTGAGATTTTTCAAGGGGCACGTGAAATTCCTGTAGTCTTTCCATCTTTATTCTGTGATTTCATGGGCAGATAATCCAATCGGGTGCTTGCTGCTACCCAGAGGAGGCAGACTCAGCAGGCTGTAACACTGGTGTAAGGTGGACATTGGGAGCAGCATGGGACAGGAAAGTAAGAATATCCCATTTTGGTAGCAGTCATCTCTTGATCGAGCTGCATAAATTCCTATCCTTAGGGTAATCTCTCAGGAAGGAGGGAAGCTAGAAAAAATAATGGCTTCTTCAATTTCTCTTAAGTCTTGATGTTGGCAGCTATTGGCACTAATTTTGTTGTTTCAGTAGTTAGCTGCTCATAGAGTAACCAGCCAAAAAATGCTTGTAAGAAAAAAAAATTTGCTTTCTGGACTGGTTATTTTCAAATTCTTAAATCCTTTTGCTTTTTGGCTGTGGCACTCAGAAAAAATAAAGTAGTGCACAAGTTGTTATAAAAGAAATCTGGACTTCAGTTCATTATGGTAGTTTTGGGCGGAAAAGTTTTCCTTTCATCAAAACTCAAGTTTAAAATACAGCACTTGATTATTTGTTTTCCTTGGCTGTAATTACTTGGGGGTGTTTGAGTATAGGAACACTTGGCTGTTACAGGCTGAAATAATTTTATTTTTTCTTTTCTGTCCTTCTTTCAGATGCTCTGCATGCCTACTTTGGGATCTGTGGTTTGTCATTAATTGGAGAAGCTGGTATTTGCAAAGTTCATCCCGCCCTGAATGTAAGCACAAGAGCATCAGAGCGTCTTCACCACCTTCATCAGATCTGGAAAACACGGACTTTAAACAGCGTTCAGACGGCACACACTTCTCTACATGACTGATTTAGACTTGAATTTAGTTCTGGTAGCATAACTGTAGCCCAGGGTTAAAAGCCATGTATAACCAATGTGCTCTTTTAAGTGCTGGAGTCATACAATCAGATCTGTGTTGCTGGCATCACTTTGATAGGGAGTTGCCTTCAGCAGGTTATTCTGCATTGTGAAAAGGGAAATATTTTGACTATATAGAAGTTTGTCACCGGAGAATGTAAATGGCTTTTCAGATGGCTTTACTTCTAAGAAATCCCTTGAGGCATTTAAACTTCATCTTAATTTTATTTTTTTAAATTTGTGCATACTGTGTCAAAATATATAATGGGGAAGTATTTTCAAAATTGTTTACATATCATACAGTATGGCACAGAACCTTGAAGTTCTTTATAATCTTACTGTTTGACATATTTTTGGGTAGAGACTCTCTCATATTAAGTCTCAGTTAAAAGTTACCTATTATCATCAACTTTCAGATTCCATAAACTTTGTTTTTCACAAACAAATTAATTAAATACAAATAAAATTATTTTATTCAGTATACTGGACTTTTAAAGTTGTGTGGCCTTACTAAATGGATTTCAAAATTCTTCTGAGTAGATTTTAAACAGATGCAGTGGATTGTTGGCCAGACAAAGAGTTTTAAATAGTTTCTTCATGTGAAGTTCACTAAGAGTGAAGGGATATTGATGTGTGTTAATAAGAGATACTCAACCCAGTCTTTTGGAAGCATACCTGTGTGCAAGAGTAGCATTAGAACCCGCTTCCAAAGGCAAACCTTTGCAATACATTGAAGTTGTTCAACTTAGAGTAATGATGAACATTCTCAGCTTCTTTAGTGCTTTACTAGTGCCTTACTTTATATGCTTGAAGTGCTGTTCAGAGTTGAAGCAAGTAACTTTGCAGCTGGTGTATTTGTGGCAGGTCAGTTTGTGCATTCATTAGACAGCATGACATCTTTCTACTTGCCAGTCATTAACAGCACTTTTTTCTCCTAAAGGTTCCAAAGACAACTGAAGACTTCTTAAAACAGATTAAGTGCACCATTTGCCACTGCTGAGCCCAAAGAGACAGGATGATAGACCATTTTGGTCAGCAAAAAGAGCTTTGGGGATAAACATGATTCCTGTTTTGCAATGCAGGGCAAGTGAAAAGGGTAGTGTAGTTGTACCCCTAGCACACGTTATAGAGATCCAGTAGGTATCTTTAGGCTACCAGAACAATCCCAGTGCCAAAAGAAGCCTTCCTACCTATATAAATAGTTTTTATTTCTATAGCAGATTAATCTACATAGCAGCATTGGGAACATAACTAGTGATAGCAATCTGCTTGGAAAAGCAGAGGAAGAGCAGGAGAGAGTAAGATGTATGATCTATATATGTCTCAGTAGACACTTTACTTGGAGGAGAAGAGACTAAATAGTTGGAAAAACTAGGAAGTCTGGAGGGATGGAAGCAAGAGAACTGTAGGGCTAGTACTGGGGAGGGGGAATGAGATGCTTGAGTGGGACTGTTGGAGAATAAGAGAAATGAAAACTGGGAGATACTGAGGCTGGAAGCAAGAGCAAAGAATGTGGTGTAATAATGGAACCAAACTGGTGGAAAGGATCTGAGATGCCTAGGGTACGATTAGGGAGCAAAACAAACGTAGTGACTCAAAGAACATGAGGGAGTTAAGCGGGGGAAGACAGAGCTTGGGAATTGGTTTTGTTGCTCACATGCTCAGATGACCAGAAATCCAGCCACAAGTAAAAAGAACTAGTGAGATACCTAAAAGAGAGGATCTCCCAGGCAGGGGCCTCACTACAGCAGTTCCTGTGGGAATCCCATTTTCCTGGAGGGGCCTAATGGGATGTTGGTCAGCAAAGGCTGGAGTAGCTTCCCTGAGCAGAAATCTCTTAAGTCATGGAGGTCCACCTAGATGAAAACCCATTTAAAACCAAACAAGAAAAATCTTGAAGTCAAAATTGTTCAAAATAGCACAGTATTTACTTGTCTTTACATCAGACAGTGACCACAAGTTGACCCACGGTAGGGTAGGATGGGTTTCTGGAACATGGTGTAGTTACAATGAAGATGAGATGTAATTGTAGCTACCCATCCCCACTACTTCTCTGCCTTGCTGGTGAACGATCTTTGAGTTTTTTAGCATTTGCTACATACCCTGGTAGAGGGAGTAGCTTTGAATTTCAGAAGAGTTGAATAAGGTGTTCTTACTCTCTGCTTGGAAACAGCCTAAATATTTGTTCTTACTTAGCTTCATGAAAAATTATGTATTTGATTATTGTGAGGCAAATCCATACTTGCAAAATCCTTAACCATGGTTCCTGAGTCCCCTACATGTGACCAGGTTCTTTTCTGTGAAGGACATCAGGGTCCCTCAGCAGATAATAAAGGGGTAACAGTAAAAACTCGTATTATGTGAAGAAGAATCTAAATTCTCATGGCAAGTAATTTAACAGTTTTCTGCCTCAAAAAGCAGGTAACATTTCTTGCTAAGTTTTCTGTATCTGTTAGCTATCCTGGGCTCTTTATATGGATTTTACATTTCATGTCTTCTTGGCCTCCAGTTATTCTACATCTTTTCAGGCTGCATGTTGACAGCAAAACTCGCCTTTCCTAAAGGTTGCATGAAGCATATTTATTTCTCATTAACAGCCGAAGTTTGATGAAGGCAGCAAAATACATATGCCTTCACCTCACACTGAGTACCTAATTACTCTAATTGGTATGAAATCTTTTAATCTTTTTTAAGTTGACAAAAATCTCTACTAATAACCAACTCTGCATTCATAATTAGCCATTCTAAATGCCCAGATATGCCCCAGTGGATGTCAGGCAAACGAATGATCAACAATGAATGTTCCTGTGTAGCAGACATCTGGATTCTGACTGTATTGAATTGCCTCTCTGATTTTTGTGGTTTATTGTGTCTTCTGACTAGAAAAATGTTAAGTGATAAATCGATGGACAAGAGTTTCACAGAAATCCTTAATCTAAAATCACTTTTAAAGGGGATACATCAAAATAGAGCTAAAACTTAAATGTGAACTGTGAAGTTTAAATGTAGCTGGAAAAAGCAAACCATGTGATTATTACCTACCTCTAATAATTTTGTGTTAACCACGGCTTTACATTGCTGAAACTGAACCTACGTAAGAAATTAATGCATTAAATGGCTTTACCATGTGCTTGAGGATGTAGAACCTCTTGGCTATCAGGCTGACGAATGTGTGTGCCTCTATCCTGTCTGAAGCACCCCCAAACTCTATGTGTGGCCCAGGTTTCTCTTCCAGAAAAACAGCTTTAATATGGTATGTTGAACGAAGGAAGTCAAATGTATCTTTTCCATAGAATCTGAGGACTGGGGATTTAAACATTGTCACTAGGGCTTTCAGGGCCACTTTTGTACATAGCTGCTGGCAGGTATGTTAACACCATTTTGGAAGGCTGCTGCTAAGTATGTTTGTATTTATGAATTTTTGTCTTGAGAACTGTTTTTTTCTAAATGGAACAATCATCATCACTGAAAAAAAAAACCTAGCAAGTAAAGTGGGCATTGCAGAAATACCTGAAATATGTATGCTTAAGCACATTTTAAGAGTACCTTGCTCCATTCTCTAATGCCCAAGGTAAAAGACAATGTCAGAGGAGCTAAAGAAGCTACATAAAATATGCTTTCTCCATGGATGGCAGTATAAAAATTAAATACTCTGTAGAAACTGTTGTGAAATGTGTAGTGAAAATACATTTCAACTTTGTACCGAGTAAGCCATTCAGTATGGGGTTGCCTAGTGTAGAAGGGAAGAAACAGTGATTTCCAAAGCTAAAGCCTTTGTGGACAGCCCATCTCCTGGCATTTTGGAGAAACCCTGCTATCAGTGTCCCTGTAGAGGTGAAAGAGATGTCAGGACACTCATGAGAAGCAGAGAGAGCCTAGGTAAGAAGATGCTATCGCTGCAACTAAAATATGAGACATCTCCAAAATTCATCAGTTGAATGGGATTATTGGTCTGTTTAGGTTGATGTTAAATACTGTGGTGGTTCTGAAGAGCTCTTTTTTTGCTGTTGCAAAGAAAAGATCACTTAGCAAGTTTTCCTCATTTCAAACAGAAAAAGAAGAAAGTCTCAACATCTTTATACTAAATGGTAATTAAATTACTTCACTGAATGATTACAGTGTGTTGTAGATTTACACTTTCCGTTCACCATTTTAAAGCTTTTGTGTTCCTGGTCTCTATTTGCCTGATTAGTTTCTGTGTTTAATAAAAATCAATGAATTATTGGGAAACTGAGGGAAAACTCTAATTTCTTTTGAACTGTAGCTCTTGTTAAGTCTTTTTTTCCAAGTTGTATGTTCTGGGTGAGTCTGTCTTCCTGAGGGCACAGGGAATGACAACCTCCAAAGGTTTTCAAGCTGAACCCACCAAAGGCAGCAAAACCTGACACTAAACCCTGGCTTTATTTTTGAGGCTCTGGAAAAGTGCCTTATTTGATAACTACATTGTGAGGACATAGAATGATAGAGTGGTTTGGGTTGGAAGGGACCTTAAAGATCATTTGTTCCAACCCCCCTCCCATTGGCAGGGAGACCTCCCACCAGATCAAGTTGCTCAGAGCCCAGTCCAACTTGTATTTGAACACTTCCAGGGACAGGGCATTCACAACTTCTCTGGGCAAGCCTGTTCCCAGTGCCTCACCACCCTCACAGTGAAGGATTTCTTCCTCATTCCTAATCTAAATTTACTCTTTCAGTTTTAAGCCTTTCCCCCTTGTCCTGTCATTACACGCCCTTGTAAAAAGTCCCTCTCCAGATTTTTTGTAGGGTCCCTTCAGATACTGGAAGGGGCTCTAAGGTCTTCCTGGAGCCTTCTCCTTCCCAGGCCAAACAACCCTCTCTCAGCCTGTCTTCTTCATAGGAGGGGTGTTCCAGCCTTTTGATCATCTTCGTGGCCTCCTCTGGATGCTCTCCAAAAGCTCAATGTCCTACTTATGTTGAGGATCCTGGAGCTGGAGACAGCACTCCACATAGGATCTCACCAGAGCAGAGCAGAGGGGCAGAATCCCCTCCCTCCCTCCCCTGCTGCCCACACTGCTTTGGATGCAGCCCAGGACACATTTGGCTCTGTGGGCTGGGAGTTCTCATGGCTGGGTCATGTCCAGCCTCTCACCCACCAGCACCCTGAGCCTTTCTCACAGGTCTGCTCTCCATCTATTCATTGCCCAGCCTGTACTCATGTCTGACGGACCTTGCACTTGACTGTACTAAACTTCATGAGCTTTACATGAGCCCCCTTCTCACGCCTGTCCCGGTCCCTCTGGATGCCATTCCTTCCTTCCAGTGTGTGGACAGCACCACTCAGCTCGGTGTGCACACTTGCTGAAGGTGCACTCAGCCCCACTGTCCCTGTCGCCCACAGGAATGTGGAGCAGTGCCAGTCCCAACACCAGTCCCTGAGCAAGGCTGCTCACCCCCTGCTCTCTGCTTGGACATTTAGTGTTGACCACAACTCCTTTGAGTGAGACCATACAGCCCGTTCCTTATCCATCAAGTGGTCCACCCTCTCTAAAGTGGTTTAGAGCAAGGGTATCATATGGGACAGTGTCAAAGGCTTTACACAAGTCCACATATATGGTGTCAGTTTCCCTTTCTGCATCCATCAATGTAAGCCCATTTTGTCAGGCATGATTTGCCCTTAGTGAAGCCATGCTGGCTGTCACAGAGCACATAGTTATTTGCACATGCCCTAGCATAGCTTCAAGGAGGGTTTGCACCATGGTCTTGCCTTCCACCAAGGTGAGACTGACATCCTTTAAAATGTCTATCTGCAGGCTGCTGTCACTGGAGAACAAGTAGAATTCTGAGGAAGAATATGGTCCTGACTTGAAGTAAAAAGAGAAAGTTCATCAAGGAAAATCTGTGTGATAATAATCTGCACGCTCTCACTTTGAGAATCAAAAATGTTGAGGAGAGCTTTCAGCTTGCCAGATAAGTTGTTTATATTAAATTCACAAATGCAAGGAGGGAGATATGAATGTGGCAGCTGTGTTTTGACAATTTTAGCCTGCCTGCAAAAGTGGCTTCCATGTTTACTCCTAACAGTGATGATAACCAGCCCCCAGTACAAGGTCCGGGAGCTACGCTATTGTGTTGAGTCTGGCTGAGTTCCTTTTCCCCTAGCAGCCCTGACAGTGCTTGTGCTTTGCCCTGCTAGCTGGAAAGGTGCTGATAACACAGTGCTGCTCTAGTTGCTGCTAGGCAGTGCTGGCACAGCATCAGCACTGTCCCCAGTGTTCTTGCCCACCCCATCAGTAGGGTTGGGCAAGATTCTGGGAGGGGACACAACTAGGCCAACTGACCCAAACTAAGGAAAGGGATATTCTGTAGTGTATGACATCAGCTCAGATATAAAAGCTAAGAAAAGCAGGAGGAAGGGGGACATTTTTTATTTACCAGGCTTCCCTTCTGGACCAGCCATTCCAGGTGCTGAAGCCCTGTTCCCAGAAGCAGCTGAACATTGCTTGCCAGTGGGAAGTAGAGAATAAACCTATTGTTTTCTCTTTGCTTGTGCATTTGTAAACTTTCACTTTTGTTTTAGTAAACTGCCTTGTATGAATCTGTGAGTCCTTTTCAATCTTACTTTCTCTCTCCTGTCCACCTGGGAAGGAGAGTGATAGCTTGGTAGGCACCTGGTGCCTAGCCCAGATCAACCACCACACCTGTGCACCAATTAAGCAACTGCTTTGGATGCTCGGTGTGGGAGACCATGGAGGCTTTCATGGGGATATTTCTGCAAGATCCACCCTGGGCTTCCATCCAGAACTCTCCCTGTGTTCCCTTTGCTCCAGCACGTGAGACAAAGGCTCTGCCTCACCCTGGGAGGGAGGATCCCACCTTATCCTTTTACGTGAAAGCTGCAAAAGGAAAATTTGAAGTGAAAATGACAAAAGACAAAGCAACTTTTTCTGTGGTTTATCACCCTTCCTGAGTGCTTGTGGGACAGGAGCAGTGCTTATGCTGCCTAGAAAGCTAAATATGCAAGAGTGCTGTTGAAATTGCATGCTGCCTTTGGTTAATTTAAAAGTTTCCGTAAGCACAGAGCTATATTTATTTGCTGTTGTGCTGCCCAGAAGTCTTAGTTTAACAACCTTCTTTAAATTACAGCCAAGCCTTACTAAAATAAGCTCACTTGACCAAATTGCATTTTAATCTCTGTCCCAACATCCATTCTGCTTATTCTATCATTAAAGCCTCCTTTAAATTCCAACTCATTGTGGAGAAATATCATGCAGAAAGGGATCATCTGTGTAAACCTGCTGCCCAGGGAGCATTTGTCAGGGGTGCTCTTTCACAGCAGGTTAGACTAGGAAGTGTTGGGCATGGTGTAGGGACAGTTCATCCTGCCTTGGGGCACTTTGATGGGCTCTTAAGGACCCCCCCGGGTTATTTCTTGCAGTTTTTTGGTTCTACTTCAATATTTTTTTTAACACCACCCCCACCTCCCCTGAAGCCCCAGCCTGTGAATTCTTAAACCAAGGAGAGTTTTGCTGTGGTGGGATGGTTTACTGTGGAGCCATTCTGTGAAGTACACAGATGGGAAGGCAGGGCAAGGGGAAGGTTTCTATAAATAGCACAGAAATACTCCAGAAGAAATCAGAAATCCTGGATGGGCTGGACATACATGCACTCTGGTCTGTACACTTGTACTTTACAGATCAGCTGTCCTCGGGAGGTACTTGCAGTCCAGCATCCTTCCAAAATATCCTCTGAAATATGCAGTTCTCTGGTGAGGCCAAGGATAGGAGTCTGCTCAAGAGAAGTCCTAATGAGGCTTTCCAACACGGGCACAGGGCTCTTCTGTATTTTTGTGTATGGCTCTATATATAGCTCCCTGTGTGTGGCCAGAATGAGTCCTGCAGGGCGGTGATAATGTGCCCTCTGTGACTTCCCAGTTGCTATAGATAGCTTCCTGTGCAGACCAGGCAAACTGCTACTACCACCAATTTTTTCTGATGGCTACATGCCTTGACATCTGTTTTCAGCCTAAAAAAACTCCAGCCTCAAGCAACTTCCTTCTACAGAACGAGGAGCTGCTGGTATGAGTGAGGATGAGGATGGTGGGCATCTGAAGAAAAGGTGTTAACTGCGTTAACAAGGTGAGCTTCTCTGGACATAAGACAAATCCTGTCCCCTTCCCTTCTGCCAGCCCTGGTTTATCATAGTTTTTATTAAACACGGGAGTGAGGGAATAGCAGAGGAAGAGGTTTACTCTGCCCAGGTTGCACACTCTCCCTGATGAGGAGCGTTTCCAGCTCTGATCATGAGTTGGGAATCAGCTCATGATCAGTGGGAAAGCTGCTCGCCAGGCCTGTGACATCTGTGGGCATGCTCCTGAGCTCAGTGGCCACCAGCACAGACCTGGGCAGGCCCCCAAGCCCAGGCTCTGCCCCACGGGGCCCCATGCATGGCACCAGGTAGGCCCTGGCACATTTCTCCTTCTCCCCTGGATGGTCCTAACACTACATTTCCCTTGCCATCTGCCTGTAACCTCTCAGGACTGTTGCAGGCTTTCTCATCTCCTGTGACTCCAAGTCATGGTCCAGAAGCCATGGAAAAGGGAGGCTTCCCATGTCCTTGCATAAAGCAAACACAAGCACACTGTTTTTGGCTGTGGCAGAAACCTGAGCAAACACGCAGGCATTTGAGATGTTACGTAGCATCTGTTCCCCAGGGAGGGCAGTTTTTTATGCCAAAGGCTCCACCGACTGCAGGGAGCAACAGTTCCCACAGTTTCCCTTCTATAAAAGGAAATTAAATTCTGCAGCAGCTGTTGATCTGATAGCTAGTCTGGACTGGACCCCCTCCCATCCTCTTACTGGCTGCCCAGCCTACTCCAGCTACCCACAGACCACTTGTCCTCTCAGAACAAACCGAGCTTTCCGGTGCTTTTTGATGCTGGCCGTATTTGGAGTGAACAGGGATGTAAAGAAAGACTTATTTTTTTTCAGCAAATAAATGCCCTGATGTCAGTCACTCCAGTGAAGTTCCGTGCACTGGAAAGACTGGCAAATGAAGATTCAGGCACTTTGGATGTGTTTTTTCTGAGACAGCTCTAGCCTAAACACTTCTGCTCATCTACTGTCAGTCAGGAACAGATTTTTGTTTGCTTTACACTAATGGTAAAAGAAAAATAAAAAAACAGGTTAAAATGTCCATTTTGCCAACATTTTGCACACCTAGGTTCAACATACATGCAGTAAATATGTAATAAATCATGCAATATTCCAAACTAGTAGGAGTTAGTCTATCTTTAACCTCTTTGAAGTCCTTGTCTGACAAGTTATTTGGGGAGGGCACTGAGAGGGGTCACCCTTGGCACACTAACATGCATTTGACTTTCCTCTCTGCAGCAGGGCAAAGTGAGTGTGCCTCTGTGGATTTAGCATGTTGTAACTCAATTGGAGGGAAGTCTGTTCCACTCAGGCTGCTGCATCAGGGAGGCCTTTTCAAATATGCTGATGAGAGCTGCTGAAGCTGTCAAGCAGCCTGCAGAAGTCTAAGGAATGAACAGAAATTTTCATGGGAATCCAGGGAGATTTCATTTTCTAGAAACTCCAGAATAGTGTGTAAATGCTTGTGGGCCCTTGGCAGGGTCTCACATCATGAGGGACTGTGCTTCTGCCTGTGACCCATGAGATAAAGGCGACCAAGCTCACCCAGCAAGGCTGGCAACAGCTCACTTTGCACTGTGGTGTCCGTGGGACAACACTCGGAGCTGCAGCCCTCTGCTTCTACACCCTGTGGTTCTGCACCTCGTGGTGCTCTGGTTGCCCTGTACTGCAACACACAGGGGGAGCCAGGCAGAGCCATGATTTGGAGATTTGGACCCCAAATACTGCTGGCCAGCCTTAGCATCCATCTCAGGTCCAGGACAAATTTATGCCCCAGATGCTCTCCACTCTCCACATAATGCAATCACGGAGCAGGAGTTCCACGGTACTCCACCCTTGGCTCTTATCAACACTACAATGAACAGTTTCCTCTGTTGTGATTTCAGGCAAACTGCCCTAAGTGACATTTCTGGCCTTTTGCTCTGTGATGCACATCCTTTTATATACACAAGCAAAGTTGAGCCAGTTGTTCTTTGACAGGTCACCAGCACCTTTGTCATCCTTCAGAGGAGGAAGGAGGCACAGGAACTCTCATCAGTGTCGTGCTGCCCCCCCAGAGGCAGTGCTCCTGCAGGCAGGTGACAGATGTCATGACTCATGCAGCAGCATGACAGATGCCTAAATGCTGATCCCAGCTGGATACTGGTGTTAAATGGAGTTACTGGTGAGGAGGGTCTGGAGAGCCTCAGATGGCCGGTGGGCACTCAGGTAAAGGGGCAGGCTCGTTCTGGCACTGTGAGACACTGGGAGGGTCAGCCCTTGGGCACAGTGGGGTCTTCATCTGCCTTGCTCTGTGCAAAGGCAATCTGCAGGGAGCTTAATCCACGTTTAGAGGGGATTAAAGACTTTATTAACCCCTGGGGTTGGGGCAGGGGATGAATTTCGTTGCAGGAGCACAGCATGCCATTTTGAAAAAGGAAAGTTAAGTCAAACCTAATCCTGGTGTAGTTAAGCTGAAAGAAAGGTGCAGGAGCCCAGCTGACACGTTTAAATCTTGAAGGCAAGAATTGGACAGGCTTTGTAGAAGGGTTTAATAGTCTCTGAAGGCCAGCTGAGCCTAAAAAGCTTTCATGTCTCTGCTTCATTCTTCAGAAGTCTTCACAGTTACAGACCTGCCCCTTTTGCAAAACACACAAAATTACTAAAACATACATGACAACATTTGCATGCAGATCTCAGCAGTGCTCATCTTTCCCTTAGCTTTCTCTGATTTGCATGTCTCTGATTTCTTCATTAGACACGTTCTTTTAAGTAACTGAATAAACTCAGTAAATTAATAGACTCAAGCTTCCTGTATTTTGCTCAATTAATATTTGTTCAAATTCCAGATACCCCAAATTCTCTTTGAATTGTCAAACTTGATTAACTGTAGTTGCAACAAAAAATGGCAATTACATGATATATTCATGGTATGCATAATTATGTACTTTAGCTTATTCCTCATAAATATCTAATAACATACTCAATGCATTAAATATTAATAGTATTCTACATACTTAACCCATATTTTTTAAATGAGCTTGTTCCCACGGGCATGTGATACTCTACTAGTGTCACATGGGACAGGCTAGGCGGAAATCATACATAAAGATAATTTTTCAAACAGTGCAGATTCAGTTTTCTCTCTGTATTTTGCGTGCTTGTGTCTCAAAAATACTGAATTGAATGTATTAATGGAACATGAGCAGAGGCTTTTAAAGACAGCGAGACAAAAATTCTAGGTATCTCCGGTGTCAGAAAGGTCTGAGCACAGTAGAACAAAATATCTGGCTCCAATATATCGTGGATTTGGAATTCACTTTTTAATTTTGTTACATTTGTCTGTGCCTGAGGACTTACAGCCAGAAGGGAAACTAGAGGTACAGGCAAAGGGTGAGAGCCTTTCTTCTGGCCATTAGCAACCAAGTGTGTTGTGTTAGCCACAGAGCAGCAGCAGAACTGCTCCAGTATCTCCTGTTATTTATTGGCCATGTTAAGTCTCATGTGTTTAGCAACATTCATGATTTTGCCAGTTTCTATTAGAATAAAGTATATTAAAAAAATATATAAAAAGTTGTTTCAGTCTGTGGTCATGGGGAGTAAAAATTAGATCACTAAGGAAGTTTAGAGACATTGAAAGGGTAAAAATCAAATTCTCCAGCAGAAGGTGAACATGTGATTTGGCAGCAGCATCATGTGAGAGATCTGGGTATCCCAGGCTAAATCTGAATCCTGAGAGGAATTCATTAATATGGTTGTCAGGGTGAAGGTGCAGGAGTTGGCCATCTTGAGAAGGACCTCAGTTAAAATGTGGAAGAGATGCAGAAGCAGAGAGTTTTCTGACTGCTTGTGAAGAGTCTCCAGAGACTTGTGCTCCTCTGTTTACTCCAGAGCAGCACGGATGGGGAAAAAAATTGGGGGAAAAAGCCCCTGTGGTGCCTAGACAAATGCTAGAGATGGGGTTTATTGCAGGGAGAGGTTTAGGTCTGCATGCAACTACTGTGATCTTTGAGATAGTTTGGTCTCATTTGTCCTGCTTGCAACACCTTTCCAGCCATCAGAAGGTCTCATCTGTTTCTTTTCTGCCAGTGACAGTTCACATCTACATCACTCCCCGTGGAAGGAAGGAGTTTATACAAAATTCATAAGCTACTCACATATATTCTCTTTCATATTACTCAAGCTGGATGCAGGCCTCTGAATGCTGTTCAGAGAATAAAAGCAGGTCACAGTCTTTACCAGAGGCATGCGCACTCACATTTCAGAGGTGGTTTTTTTTCATGATTTCAAATGTTTGCTCACATGTACAATTCAAGAGTGAAGCATTTCATGCTGAATACCAGCACAGTTTTCTACCACCTTTAACATCACCTTTCTTGCATCTCCATTGCTGAGTGAGAGAGTTGTCTGAGATGCAAACACATCTACACAGATACATTTGCCCCTGGCATACTATAAAATGGAAGTGATCTTTCTCTCCTTTATACTGAATTATTTGTGCTAACCCTTAACCGTATCACCCCCTGCAACTGGTTTCAAATGCTCTTTAAATCTTTAGATTTCCTCAGGTGATGATGGCCAACGAGTTCAAGGGTGGTGGTGTAGAGGGGCACAGTGGGAGAAGACCCACCCCACCATGGTGCTAGACAGCTGCTGAGGGTGTGTGCCTGACTGGATTCCCTGTGCAATGAAAATGGGAAAATATCTCACAGTCCTAGGGCAACAGAAAGACAAAAGCATCTGAGCGGGCTTCACTGCTAAGATATAGTTTAGAAGTCAACTAAGGCAGAGAAGGAGATCAAAGAGAAAATCTAGAGCTGTCGTTGTTGTCCTGGGAGAATCAACATAATTCACAGGTCAGGGAACACAAATTTCCTTTGTGTTTTAATCTGTGTACCAACACAACACAACAGAACCCTGTGTTGCATGGCATTTCAGAATTGCAATACAGGACCAGTTTTTCCACTAATATAAAATTATACCAATTAGTTTATATAATTTGGTAATTTGACTGGAATCTCTATTTTATGGATGCCTGCTTCAAGCTTAAGTAACAGAAAACAAATATGATCCTATATGTTTCATTTTAATATAATACAACATACTCTTAGATAATTTTATGACAACAGAAGGTTTGATTTGATTTTCAGACATCCTGGTTCCTCAGAAAGAAACTGACATAGAGGTGAAACAAAAGTAGGAAAAGTGTGAAAAGAAATTTCATATCTTGGATTTATGTGGAACAGGTGAGGAGCTCCCAGCTATTTCTGACATGCAGTCCACCTCAGTAAAGGTTGTGTAAAACACAGCCACTCTTTACCAAGAGGGGTGAAAGTCCCTGGGCCACCAGCTGCAATGTGAAGCTTCTCCATTTGTCTACGGCCTTCCAAGTGCACATTCCACTGTCAGCCTTCCGCCACTCAAGACAAAGGCTAGCACAAACTAGCTACTATCCATGGGGAAATAAACAGGAGCCCTCAGAATGGGGACAGGAATCGATATTTTCTGCAGAGGATAGTCCCAAATTCCTAGCTAGTCTGGGTATATAGAGAGAACTTGTGTTAATTATGCTGAACTGTCCACGAGGCTCTGCTCAGGCTTGCTGGACTTGCAGAAAAACACTTTTCTGCAGGGTTGATGGCAGAGAGCACTGTCATACAGGGAGGGACCAGGATCATCCTGGTTAGAGCTGCCTGGGAGGATGCCATTGCTGAGGCTGTGAAATCAATGCAAAAGTGGTTTGTGGCTTCCTCATGCTTAACTATCACTGGCAGCCATCTGAACCTGGAGTGCTAAGAGAGCTAATCCTGAAACAAAACCACTCCAGGAAGAGATCATGAAAGAACCATCAGCTTCTTCCATCTTCTCCTGTATCCTTCTTGCCCTGGCTAATTTCATGACTTAAGCTACATTTACATCTCTTTACATTTACATTTACATTTATCAATTTATGGAAGTGGGACATGAGGAAGTGAAGGAAGAGGAACAAAGAATCATCCTTTTCTGTCCTAAGTCCTTGAATTGCAGCCCAGGCTGGCTGTAGCCTACAATGTTTGGCAGAAACAGAAGTGAAGAAACAACCCACAACTGAAATCCAAGTAACTCTTGAAGAAAAAAAAAATCATGAGATAGCAGCCAGAAATTCAGAGCAAGTAGTTTAAAATACTGATGTGGTTTGTGACTGAAGAATGCAAGACAAAACTCTGATTTGGAGCATGCACCAGAGGAGACTCTTTGCCTCAGAGACTGCTTTGGCAGATATCTGTTGTGGGTTGCTTAACACACACACGACAAAGCTGCAGTGAGATTCAGGTGCAGGCGTGCCTTCTGCTGAGAGGGTTCCAGCGGAACATGTGGAGCACAAAGGGCTGTAAATTCCCTGACTGCTCACAGAGCCTGTCATAACAGGGCAGTAGGGTCAAAGGTATGTTTGCTCTTGGTGCTGGTTATCATTTGGAGATTCACACCGATATCGTGGTACAGCCTTCCTTGATGCAGGAGTGCTGCTGTTGCTGAGGCCACCACCAGCATGGTTTCCTGTAGATGACTACTGGACTTGAGCAGCTTGGGAGAAGCAAAGTATTCCGTCAGGCAGTCACTCATCCCAGCCTCAGCCATCCCTGCTCTCTGCCAGCATTCGATGTTGACACAATGAAATTACAGTAGTGAAAGTTTCCTACATGACTGCCATTTGGTGAGTGAAATCAGACCAGGAAGCAAAATATCTCACACTGAGTTAAATTATATATGGAAGACTTTTCAGCTCTGTGGGTGATGACATCTGATTGTCCCCAGTGCCACTGCCCATTGTTTATTCCTGGGCTGTTTGCACAAAAGCAAGAAGTGAGGCACTGAAAGCCTGTCTATATCATAATAATGAGCTGTTTGATTAATTAGTCATTTGATATATATAATTGTACAATATCTGGTAACAGAAAAGTCTCGAGCTATTCATGAGTCCCGTTTCCTGAGAAAGGAAGGATATACTGTTTCAGTGAGTAACCTGTAGAGAGAATTTGAGATAACATTACTACTATATCAATATCTTAGGAAATGCAGCCTCTGAGGAGATACATTATACTGTTATAAAATACTCTTTGGTGTGTTTTCACCACATAGGGGTGATGTGCTCCACAGGCTACCTGATAGCTACGGCTTAAGACAGGCTTGTCACCTTTAACCTCTCAGTTTGGAACAGAACTGGTGAGACAGCAGTGGGCTGGCCATTCACCTGTCCCTCTCCCCCAGGTCTTGGGGGCAGCTGGGACCTTTGGGTTTGGGGAAGTTTGACTCCAAAATAGGAAGAAATGGGCCAGCTGATGTGTGCACTCCAGTTCCTCTACCAGAAGCAAGGTATGCATAAGGCTTGGAGTAGGGACAGGCACAGAGCAGAACTCTGATGTCTGCCACATCTCAAACACCATTCCCCAGCTGTCCTGTGGAATCCCCTTGCCCACTGTGTCTGGGTGGCTGTGCAGTGCCTCACCTGATAACTAGTCCTCCTGCCTGCTGTCAACATTTCAGTGGGACTGAGGGTTGCTTTCATCAAGCAGAGAAGGGTACTTGAGTTGCTGGGACCAGTTTTTCTGCCACAGTTGTATACAGGCATGTTGAATCCATCTCATCCCTAGAGGCAGCATTGGGCCTGGGATGAAGAAAAAGAGATGATAGAAAGATTTCCTCCTGTTTGAGTTACCCCACAAACACACCACCAGTCAAGTGCAAACACATGAAACAGATCATACACGCAATTATGTACATTAGTATGTGTTCTCTGTTTAGACACCAATTTTCATCTAAACAAAAGTTTAGAATTTAAGAAAACCAGATGGAGCCTGGGAACAAATGCATCATGCTATTCCTCAGCACACATCCACTACAAGCTCTGCTTTGAAAAGAGGCATGTCCACCTTGGATGTCGCCCTGGTGGGCATGCACCAGCATCAGCCCAGCGCCACAGACTCAGGGATTGATACAGTACCGCCCAGATTTGATGAGACCACCAGTAGGGGTAACTTTGTCAGCTTTAACACAGCTGTCGTGGCCGCAGCATCTGAGCAGAGGCGGTGCTCCCGGGCGCCTCCAGGTGCCTGGCAGTCCCGCCGCGACCCTGCAGGATGAGAGGTTTTCACGAGCATCCTGTGTCCCGTGAGCGGGTGGGCGGGCAGAGCATCAGAAGCAGCACGACGGCCCTCCCCCGGAGCGCACCGGGACCGGGGCTGCGCTGCGGGCGGCACGGGAGCGCAGGGGCGGCGTGATCCNCCGTGGCACCGCGGAGCGGGGAGGCAGCGCCCGCGGGGAGAGACGGCTCCCTTCGCAAATGGTCCGTCGGGTTTTTTTAGGGGAACCTGAGAGCAGGAACGGCTCATCTTTACAGCTAATGCACTCTGGAGGTTCGACTCATATTTGCCGCACATTTCCGAGGCGACGAGGTGAAAAAGTTAAGAAATGGTTTCCATGCGAGGGGTCCCTGAGCCCAGCCCCGCCGGGCAGGCACCTGCTCCAGCGCGGGGATGGGACCCTGCCCGGGCTGCCGCTGCTAGCCCACCGGCTGCGGGCAACGCTGGAGAGGGAAGTGTCTCCCCCAGGAACTGATTCAGAGTCGGCAAGTATTTCGTGCAAAACTTGAGTGCACTTTTCGTAGAGAAAAAAAAAATAAAAAAACAAGCAACAAAAAAAAGGGAGGGATCCCAACTTCTTGTACCGTTAAGCAGCTGATACGCATGGAAACCAGGCAGCATCAAAGATTCAGGTGTGGTGTTCTTTAAAAAAAAAAAAAACAGCCACAATATTTGGAATCTTAAAAATAAGTGCGGCAAATAATGGTGCAAATACTGGAAATATTGATTGTTCCAGACTCATCCTGATGATTTCTCAGCGTATCTCCAGGGCTGCCTTCACAGCCAGTTCTTTGTGCACATCTTGCTCCCCCTCCCTCTCCTCCACCCCCTCTTCTAAAAGTCCTGGAAGAACCTTTAGAGCAGGTGAGTGAGGAGTTTCCTGGGTGATTTTCTGCTTCTCCTTGCCTGGGAATAATCATGCTGGGGCTTTAAATGAAAATTCAGTCTTGTTCTGTCCATTTTACACAACAAACAGAATCATAAAATATTTCAGGCCAGAAACTCCTTCTGCCTGGAATGTCCCTGCAACGGGGTGCTACATCCATCCCTTATGCCACAGTTAAGCAGTTTGTACTCTAATCAGACACCCTCTGCAAGAGCATATGGCTCGATAGACAGCAGAGCTGGCACAGTAGTGTGAAATATACATGTTTATTACAAACAGTGCTGTTGTTTATACATAGACAGTGACATTGCCAAGTCCCGTCATCACAGGCCCTTGATGTAGATGAAGAAAAGGGGAGCAGCATCAGTCGTGTGACCGCCACAGACTCTTCATAGCGGCGATCACTGCTCTCCAACGCCCAGCTCTAAGACCTCTTGCTCTCCACATTTTCCTTTGCATTTTTTGAACCTTCAGACCAGAGTTTTAGATTACAGCCTCTTTGTAATTTATTGATGTTATCCAGCAGCTTGGAGGTGTTCTGTCGGGATAATTAAAGTGCGTTCTCAGATGACGTAAATCATGGCAGCAAAAGGACTCTTCTGCATGGCAAACTGTACTTGCTTGGGGTCAGCGTATTGCTGCTTAGAGGTTCCAGCACTCCAGTTTTCCCTTTCCCATTTCCCCCCACCAATAAAGCTTTTGCAATAAAGCCTGGAAGCATTAACATTCCCTGAGTTAACTGCTAAGCATCTGCCTTTCACTGAACAAAGAACTAATAGAAAATCAGGGTGCAATAAGAATACTTTACACTTGCACACTCACCTCTCAATACATAGAGTCCCTGCAGGTACAGTGCATCAGCCCTTGGACCCTGGGCACATGACCCCTTTTGGCAAGCATGCTGTTTTTCCACTTAGCTAGCAACCTCCGTCAGACCTCTCAAACAGGGCAAATCATTATATATCACTTTTCCCCCGGGGAATGTCACTTCAAAAACCTGCTATCTCTTTTAATGATCTGTACTCATTATTCTCCTGTGACTCCCCTTCACACAAACAACTTGCACATCATACCTAGAACAGAAAGATGCATGTAGCACTTTTACTTCCAGTAAGACAGTCCTTGTGTAATCCATATATCCACAACATCTGTTTAGGCTCACTACAATACTCTCTGAAATATTCTGGGCCTCCATGGCACCTGTCACAAATGTCACAGTAGCATCTGAGAACTCCAAAATACCCCTGAGAGATAGATTAACAACTAACTGCATTTTGTATCGGAGGCACTGGTGCAGAAGGAGGTTGTATGACCTTCTTTCAGGACTCTGAAATCTCGGTTCAAACCACAGCAAGGACATTCATCTGTCTCAAAATGATGTATTATTCCAGAAATGGTCTCAGGCATCTTCCAACCCTGCCTCTTCCCCACCCCTCCTCCAAATTCTTCCCTGTAAGTTTACTTTTGCAGTAGCCAAAACACACACACTCCTACCCTAGTTATTCACCCAAACTCCATTTCAAACTGTTTTACTTGCATATGTCTAGGTTTTCTTTCTTGGAAATGCATATGATTCTCTTGTAGTATTAACTTCAAAGAATTTTTAGATGCTGTAAAGAAACAATCATATCTGATGGGCTAAATGATACCAATAATTGCCATCTGTTTTGTAAAACCATTTTTGAGCATTTTCTGCATGCAGAATAAAAACAATAATCTGATACAAACTGATGTGAGTTTCGGAGGGAAGCTAACGACACCAGCACTGCTCCTGTGATCCCATTATTTAATTGAAATGGGGATCTTGGCATGCTTTATTTTTTAATCAAAGCCCTCACCCTCTCTTTTTTTCCTTCACTTCTTTGTTTTGTTTTACCATCTATTCCTACACTCCACATGGTTTGCAGAAACTGACAGTTTGTGTTCATAAGGAACAGCTTTAAAAGCTATTCTGCAGAAAAAAGCATTTAGAGAAATATACTATTGGAAACATGTCCTAAAACCCATATGATATGAACATGAGAAATATATAAAAATCATTTTAAGTGCATTTCAAGTTCTGCATGCTCTCCACATGGAACCTGCAGGTGACAGATTTCTGTCCCTGTCTTCTGCTTGATCTCATGTAATGACTAATGTAAAATTCTCTTGTGGAAGCATTTTAGCTTTTGTCCAGGTGACAGTGAGGGATAGATGTACACAAGGGTTCAAACCAAAATCACAATGAGGAGCTGGAGACGAGAAGTGCAGCATTTACTGATGACTGTGGTGGCTGGCAGGCGGCTCTGGGCTGCCTGACTCAGCCGAACTGGAGCTCTGCTCCTCACACTAAAGAAGATATGGCTTTGTATATTTCTCGCTTTTTGCAGGAAAGTGCTTCTTTTAGGTTTGGCTCCCTATGAGGAGAATAGTTCTCTAGGAGCAATTTTCTGCCACTTACAGAGTATTCAAAAGCATGCCAGGTTATGTGTACGTTGTGAGGGGTATTTGTACAAAGAAGTGACTCTGGTTGAAAGAGTATGTAAAGATAACGTGGGGTTCAATGTCAGGTAACAGCATTAAGTTAGATACTTCACAGAGGCCTGAGTTTGAAATCTAGCAGTCAAGAGCAGTTAAAATCCAATTTACCTGTTTTTACAGTTTTTAATCAGTTGCTTGGCTGGGTTAGTCAGCCAGTGTGACAAAGGTGTGTTTCCACACCTTGGACATGTCCTCATCACTCCAACATGTGGTACCTTGCAGCACATGGGATATGACATGGCGAGGCTGAGCTGCCAACTTTGTCCTGTCTGACAGGGGTCTGAAGCGAAGGAGAGAAAGCTCCCCATGTGTTCCATGTGTACTGTACTATTTTTTGTGTCATATCTTTAAGGTGTCAGAAACTGAGCCTGTGACTGATTTTCCTGCAAATATGATTTTAAATGTTTTTTTTTAAACGTAAATGGTTTATATCCTAAATATTTTTTAAAATAACCTTACATTTTCTTTCTGCTAAACAGTAATTTCTTTAGAGAAAAGAAAGACCCTCTCCTAATTTATAGCTGAAAGATACTTTGATTTAAATGTCATGTATTTTTAGGAAGTTTTTCATTATGAATCTTTCATTTACTGGCAAGTGATTACAATGCATGGAGAAAAAGAGCAAAGTCCTCTGTGTGGGCTATTGTTGGTAGCTGCTGCTGATCTCTGGATCCTCTGCTGCTTTCCAGGTGTCCTGGTACTGAAGCAGAGTACTTACTGCACATGTGGCAGTAAGTTAAAAAGTAAAGATACACTGAGCCAATTTAGCACCATTTGAGATATGCTAGCTACAAATCCTACCCAAAGCTGATTGCAAACCCAACACTCTGGCAGTTCAGTGAGTGTAGTCTTTATTAACTCAGCCCTCTATGCATAGCAGTGGAACAGGGGACCTTCCAAACTTGTCCAGTCCAGCTGATCAGGTTATGGGATCTGTTCAGAAGCACATCCAGCCTTGAGGATTATGGGCCTCTAGCACATCTCTGCAGAGAGGACAAACAACCCTGAACCAAGGGATTAGGGACTGATATTTTTGTTTTATAACAAGATCCTCAAGCCATAGTTATGCTCATTTTGAAACGCCCAAGGTCTACAGATCCTTGATGGCTCTTCAGGGTCACACAGCTGAAAGGCAACCATTGTGAAGACAAAGCTGAGCCTCTCTTCCTGAGCCAAAACGGGCACATTTCTCTCAGGCAGCATAAATTCCTGCCTTATTGCTGAGGGGACAATACATCTTTCAGCCTGCATGACTGGGAAAATCCTGTGGAAGTAATCTTCATTAGGTTCAATTTTCAGGACTAAGTAAGAGAAGCAAATTGCATCACTGACAATTTAGAGTGAGCAGGATGTGAGCTAGCACCCCTCTGAATTCATCCTAGAATTGTAAGAAAACACTTACATTGGGCAGGGAGAAAAGTGTCTGTTGTGGTGGCCCAGCCCACCTCAGGGCTGTGGCAGTTAAGTGCCCATCAGGCGCTTGCCATCCAGTGGGTGGCGCCCTAGTCCTAACCGCCCAACCGCCTAATGGCCTAACTGCCTCTCCTGGTCTAGAAAGCTCTTTGTTCTTTGATTTCTGATTGGCTCCCACTTGTAACTCCCGCCTCCCTGTTCTCTCCATTGGTTGTTACTACATTGTACCCACCCCTTTGCCTGTACCCCATTGGTTCTTCCCTTGGTACCCCCATTTAAAAACCCCTGCAAAGCGCAGGCCCTAGCTTTTGGTCCCTGAATTCTCAACAGTATAAAACCTGTCGGAACCCACGGAGGTCCTTTCCTGCTCATTGCCACCAACGCAGCTAAGCAGCAATCCAGTGTATGTGTGCATTCGTGTGTGTGTGTGCATGCAGCACCTACAGAGCGACTCAAGCAGGAGACGCTTCTGGAAGGTTGCGGCGTCCCTACCATTGACTCCCCACTCAGTGCTGCCGCGACAAGTGTCTGTGTGATAGCTCAGTCCCCACATCATGCTAGCTCAGGAAAATGTCTGCTCTCATCCTGCATACCTCCGCTGCGATGCACTGGCTTGAATATTTTCAATCAGAGGAAGGCAGACCAGCAAGAAACAGACTCAGTCTCAAGCCATGGTTGCAAAAGCAGCATGAAAAAGAATGTCTTGAAAAGCTTTGGTCTAAAGACCTACTGAAGGCAGGGGAGGTATTGGCAGAACCTTCCTGGTGCTTTGGGACAGTCCTGTGTTTTTTCATGCAGTAGGACTACAGCTGCTCTGTTTAACAAGTATAGGATTTTTACAGCTTGTTGGAAAGCAGTGGTGCATCCTTCTTAAAACTATATTGATAGTTAATGCAAATGAGCACTTGGAAGATCTCTGCATATCAATTATTAAATTAATAAGCACATTTAACCTGGGGTAGGGAGGGAAATAGGATGGCAGCACCCACCCATCCCAGTTTCTGTCTTCTTCTGCCATTTTGGGAGTGCAAGGCATGCTGTAACTCCTGATCAGACCCTGTCTGCGGAGGGGACAGAGGTGAATTTTGAAGGATGTGTAGAACTACTGTGACACTACCCATGGTATTACTCCATGCAAAAGGAGACCCTTGTGAGCAGAATGGGTGTCCAGTTGATGCATGTCTTTGTCTGGAAACATCGCAGAATGGTAGGTGTGACTTGGGTAGTCATGCTGATCTTACTGACCCCTTTTGTAGAAGCTAAGGACAGGAGCCTTTTCTGACACGGGTTTGTGCTCTTATCTTTTTAGTGTATCAATTATTCCTAGCTGTTGCTTTTTCCTTCCAGTACCTAAAGCTAATGAGAATTTGGGCACTGCAAATTTAGTAGTCCTGGGCGGGGGGAGCATCAAAAGCCTAGTAAAAAGGTGTGAGTGCAGAAGAGGGAGTTTCGACCTTTGGAGGCCTTCAAGGACATATTCTTCCACGTAATATCTTAATGTGCTGGAGGTGGTAATTAAAGTCTTGCTCTAAAGTATCCTGAAGCCAGAGCAAACAGGTACACAAACAAGGTAATACCTTAATGAACTATTAAGGGATTGAACAAAGAATCATTCACAAGTCCTGGCAGCAACAGTAGTTGGCACTGTGGTCCACGTGAAGCCTGCAGGAGGACAGGAGGAAATGTGTGCTCCAGGTTTGTCCACGCTAGCAACACCACCCTGCTGCTGGCATCTACACCTCTGCCACGAAGAGCAGAATCATTTCCCTTCCTGTGCCACCAAAGACAAAACTTCTTAATACTATTTCAAAGGCAGGTGTAGAGCCAAGGGGATTTGTTCTTGTCTGGGGCTGATAGTTTATTTGGCCCTGCCTCAACCACAGTCCAGTGTCACTGGTGGGTAGGGTGCTAGTGCAGATAAGTGCTTATTAAAAGCTGCCTGCCTGTAATGTCAGGAAAGCTGGGCATAGTAGAGATGATATAATAATCAGAGAGATAAGAGATATATAATCTCTATAATAAGAGATAATATACTTACTCAAAGGCTTGCAAATCACTATTCAAAACATAGTTGGAAAGCTGACAACACATGACCTTACCAACCTGTTCTCCCCTTTGCCCAGTTAAGTGACATGTTTCATGTCACTGGTATTATCAGAATAATTTCAAGCACAGTACTCTTGTATTTTTATGAGACTGGTTACTAAAGTTAAACACCAAATAGTACCTTTATAAGTCTTCTGTACAAAATTCTTCTTTGTTGCACCGGACATGCAAAAAATCACCTCACACTTCACTTCTGAGTGTAAATTTCCATTCCATTTTCATGGCCAGGCCACTGGAATGCAGGTGTAAATAATGCCCAAGTAAAACATTTCAACTATGTTTGTCTTATTGACTCATATGGAAAGTAGTTTTGAGGGGAAAAGGGAACATTTTACCGTGATGTTTTTCTTCACATAGGCAAGGAGGTCAAATTTAGGGTTTGTCAAACTGACAACGTTTCATTATTCACATAACCCAGGCTTCATCTATTTTAATCAACTCAACTTCCTTCAGCTGTGTAATGTGAGGACAGTGTATGCTTTCACTCCAAGCTTGCTAACTGGAGTTTTTTCTCCCTTAGCCTAATGCTGTGTTAACTATTGATACTGCAATGGTTGTGTCTGCACCCTTGCCAAAACCTGAAGATGTTGGAAATTTAATAGTATTCTTATTTGTTATGGTGGATGGTGAAAAGGGTATCTGATGCCCCTTTTCCAATGGAAACGTGTTTTAAGGGGAGGGTAGGAGATGCTGGCCCTCAGAACCACTTCCCCGCTTCTTCTTCATCCTAGCTGCCACAAAAGCTGCCTGGTGCATTCCTCCTGCATGGTATTTGAGAACCCTTGGCAGTCCAGCAAAGTCCCCAGTGACTGGAAAAGGGGAAACACCATGTCTATTTTTAATAATGGGATGAAGGAAGGTCTGGCGAATTACAGACTTATGAGCCTTATCTCAGTGCTTGGGAAGATCATGGAACAGATCCTCATGGAAGAAATGTTAAGGCACATGAGAAACAAGGAGGTGGTCTGAGACAGCCAGCACAGCTTCAATAAGGGCAAATTGTGCCTGAGCAAACTGGTCACCTTCTGTGACAGGGTGACTGCAAAAGTTGTTAAGGGAAGACCAAGAGATTACTTCTGTAAGGCCTTTGACACAGTCCCACATGACATCCTTATCTCCAAACTGGAGAGACATGGATGTGATGGATGGACTACTTAGTGGATAAGGAATTGGCCAGAGAATTGTGGTCAGTGGCTCTGTGTCCAGGTGAAGGCTGGTGTTGAGTGGTGTCCCTCAGGGCTCTCTCTTGGGNTAAGGGCAAATTGTGCCTGAGCAAACTGGTCACCTTCTGTGACAGGGTGACTGCAAAAGTTGTTAAGGGAAGACCAAGAGATTACTTCTGTAAGGCCTTTGACACAGTCCCACATGACATCCTTATCTCCAAACTGGAGAGACATGGATGTGATGGATGGACTACTTAGTGGATAAGGAATTGGCCAGAGAATTGTGGTCAGTGGCTCTGTGTCCAGGTGAAGGCTGGTGTTGAGTGGTGTCCCTCAGGGCTCTCTCTTGGGACTGGTGCTCTTCAGTATCTTTATAAATGACAGGAACAGGGAGATCCAGGGCACCCTCAGCAAATCTGCAGATGGCACAAAGCTGAGCGGTGCAGTTGATACAACAGAAGGAAGGAATGCCATCCAGGGGAACCTGGACAAACCTGAGAATTGGGCCCATGAGAACCTTAGGAAGTTCAGCAAGTGCGAGTGCAAGGACCTGCACCTGGTTTGGGACAATTCCAAATGTCAGTATAGACTGGGAGAAAAAGCCACTGAGAACAGCCCTGAGGAGGACTTGGGAGTTCTCGTGGATGAAAAGTCAGGTATGAGCCAAGAGAGCTCACTTGCAGCCCAAAGAGCCAATTGTATCCCAGGTTGCATCAAAAGAAATGTGGCCAGTAGTGCGAAGAAGGTGATTATCCCCCTCTACTCGGCTTTTGTGACACCCCACCTGGAGTACTGCATCCAGCTCTGCAATTCTCATCACAAGACAGACACAGACCTGTCGGAATGAGCCCAAAGAGAGCTACAAAAGTGATCAGAGGGCTATAGCACCTTTCCTGTAATGACAAGCTGAGACAGTTGGAACTATTGAGCATGGAGAAGAGAAGGTGCCATGGAGATCTTATTGTGGCCTTTCAGTACTTAAACGGGACTTATGAAAAAGAGGGAGAAGAGTTATTACATGGCCAGGTAGTGTAAAAAGGGGAATGAATTTAAACTTAAAGAGGACAGTTTTAGATTAGATACAGAAAGAAATTATTCACTGAGAGGGTGGTGAGACATTGGCACAGGTTGCCTGAGAAGCTGTGGATGCTCCATCCCCAGAGCAAGGCCAGTTTGAATGGGGGCTTGAGCAATCCGGTCTCATGGAAGGTGTCCCTGGCCACAGTGGGGGGTTGGAATTACAGGTTTAGGATGACAAGACACAATCTTGAGATGCGTTGGGGGAAAATTTAGGTTGGACATGACAAAGAATTTCTTTAAAGCCCAGGGAGGTGGTGGAAGTATTTAAGGAAAGACTGGGTGTGGCACCTAGTGCCAAGGTCCAGTTGACAAGATGGCTCTAGGACATGGATTGGACTCGATGGCCTCAGAAGTCTTTTCCAGCCTGATTGATTCAGTGATTCTGTGATCTTCAAGGTTCCTTCCAACCCAAACCGTTCTACGATTCAGCGATTTTATGACATGGGTACCGTGGGAGGTGATCAATCGCAGGGTCTGAGCGGGAATGCACTCAATACTGCCGGCCGCCGGGACGGGCGGTATTTCCGGTGCCGCTCGGCGAGAAACAGACCCAAACAATAGCAGCG